>CM061533.1:184127684-184358808 GCA_030545055.2 Neoaliturus tenellus | reverse complement strand
AGTATGTATGTCATTTATGTAAATACTGAAAAACAGTGGACCTAAAACAGAACCTTGAGGTACACCTCGAGTTACAGGTTGCCACTGCGAGGAAATACCATCTGCATTAACACACTGAAGTCTGTCTGAAAGATATGACCTAATCCATGATATGGCTCTATCCGTAAAACCTATTGTTTTCAGTTTAAGTAGAAGTAAAGGGTGATAAACGCAGTCAAAAGCCTTAGTGAAATCAATCAATGTCAAAAGTGTTGCCTGCCTGTTGTCCATGGCTCATCTAATGTCATCAGTGATGTGTAAAAGTGCAGTAGTTGTACTATGATTTAGTCTAAATCCAGATTGAAATTGGCAAAGAATATTATTGTGGTCTAAGTAAGATGTAATTTGTTGATGAAACAACTCTTTCTAAACTTTTTGATATTGCAGGCAGTATGCTGATTAGGTCTGAAGTCTGATGGGGTTTCAGGTGTTGGGACTTTGTTCAGTGGTCTAACTATTGCACGTTTCCAGTGACTTGGGAAAATTGACGTCTGCAAAGATGTATTAAAGATTTTTGTAATGTAGCGTAAAGTGACGGGTATTGTGTATTTAATAAATTGTATTGGAATACAATCAAATCCAGTAGCATTACTTCTAATGCGCATAATGGCTCTATACACATCATCATTTGTGACTTCATGAAAATAAAAATGTTCATCAATATTATTTGGAAAATTATTCATACTGTCTATTGTGAATCGTGATACTTGGTCAGTACTTATAGGTAAATTAGTAAAAAAAATTATTTATATTATTTAAGTCAATTGATACTTTTGGTTGACTTTTGTTTTTACCTGCTCCTAGATTTTTAACAACCTTCCATGTATTGGAGGATGATTTATTAGTAGATAGTACTTCATAAGTATATCTCAATTTCGCATTTCGTAACTGCTGTTTGACTCTATTTCTTAATCTCCTGTACTCCGACCACTGATTATCAATGTTAGATCAGTGGTCGGAGTACAGGAGATTAAGAAATAGAGTCAAACAGATTAAGAGGAGATTAAGAGAGAGAGAGAGAGAGAGAGAGAGAGAGAGAGAGAGAGAGAGAGAGAGAGAGAGAGAGAGAGAGAGAGAGAGAGAGAGAGAGTGAGAGAGAGAGAGAGAGAGAGAGAGAGAGAGTGAGAGAGAGAGAGAGAGAGAGAGAGAGAGAAATTTAGATGACACCGATTTTGGATTCTGCGATGCATAAAAAGTAAAAATAACCAAAAATTTCAAAATTCTAAGCAACGTACAGACAAAACTATAATTTTATTAATATAGATTTTCTTGAACTTATAACAAAAACCATTTTATATTTTCTACCTCACAACAACATCAATATTGACATGACTTATTAATTAAAACATATGATCAGCTGTTAAAATAATATACAGACTCAAAGACAAATCTCAACAAGAACTGGATTTGTTTGACGTAGTTGCTAATCAACCTTGAAGATGTAATCAGTTAGTAGGGTTCGAAAGAGAGTGACAGTCAAAAATGTATTTTAATCGGTAATCTTTCAATGCTCTTATTTCTTTACTTTTTTGGGTTTCTGGAATCTTTCTTTACACAGAATCACAATGTAAATTGAATAAATATACTTTGTGTATCAATGCATTATCTGCTGTTCAATATGTGTTTGCCTTTATAATGGACTTGAGCCAGTTATGGAGTTTGATGCAGAAGACTGGAATGAACTCCCTTTTCAATCAACACGCTGGAAAAGTTGTGGTCGCGGTATCTTAAACTTTGCTATTTATGTGTCCGGATTTTGTTCACGAAGTTTTATGAGAAATATAGTTTCTCTTGCGAATATCACTAAGAGAGAGCTGAAAAACTGCATAGACAATATTAATATTGTTTTAATCTCACAACTAATATTTAGCTTGCCTTATTTTTCATCCAGGATAGTAGCAGTTTCACTGTATTACTACTATGAGTTCAACAGTAGTCTAGGTGGAATATGGGTGGAAATAATTGTAGTGATAGTTCGTTTAGTGTATATGACACATACCACTGGTATCTGGTGCACCTTCTTAATGACAAACATGGAAGAATGTAATGCTTTGATTTATAAGGAAAACAAATGTCAACAGGAGGAAAATTCATCCCCCATCTCCTAGAGGAATTCTGTAAAGTATGTAGTCTGCGATAGTCAGAATTTCAAAGTTTTGGAACTATGAATCTAACTAGAAAAATCCTACGAATCAGTCTTAAAGTAGAAATCTACATCTTAACCAAAACATCTTTGTTTGTTTTCCATTTTCAATTTCTATGGTTGGACGAGCAACTTACTTGTATTTTACACATTCACTTTTGAGCAAACATGGGTCTTTGCTACATTCTTTCATTCTATCTCACTATTTTGAAGCAATGCTCATTGTTTTTGTGCCCATAGCATTGTTCATTAGGGCTGCCTGGAAGCGGTCACAACTGACAGCGAGACTCATTAGCCAGGTGTATGCCTCGCCAGACCCTACAGTGCGGAATGTGCTCAATAGACAAGTGCACATTGTTGGCGACCCATACACGGACACTCCTTTTGTCATCTTTCAGTTTGACGCGAATTTGATAAACGTTTTGCTGGACTGTTTTGTATTGGTTGCAACCACATTTTCATGAGTATTGAAAAGCTCCAAATTGTTTTCAGTGTTTTCAGAACATATGTATTTCCTTAGATAGAGCAAAGTTTACTGCCATATCCTTTTAGATCGATGAATACTGTGTTGGGTGAAACATGTATATTTCATACTAGTAGTTAAAGTGGCGAAATATCTTTTTGAAGACAAATATATGAACAATTACTTTTTGGCAAATGCCAATTAATTAATATGGAAAGCAGTTGCTGATATTAGTTGTAAACAAAATGTTTGGCTGGCAAAAGTTAAGTGGAATATTGTAGTTGATATTCATTGTTAGTCATTGAAAGTGGTTAAAACACTTTTTATTATCATGATAAGTGTTGTTTGAAATCATAAATGAAAAACAAACGTCAAAAATATATTTACACTTATACTGCAATCTTACTTATGTCTGCACTCTGTGCATTAAGTATAGATATATTTTTGTATAAATATACATTGAAGTATATACAAAAATATAAATGTACAAAGACTTATTGGAATTTTCATTTGATATGTCTAATCAAAACTACTTGCAATGTGATGAAAGGAATAATTTTGGATTTTATTATAAGTTTTTGTTCTTATTTTGCATGTATCTAATGTAGGTGATATTCTTCTGAGGTGAAAAATAGTCATCAAAATATTTTAATATTGTTTGCAAATCGGCCTTGGCCTTACTAGAAATGGAAAAACTGTTAAATATTGGTATCGCTTCATATCCAATGATCGACATGAATGTAGCTACCTGTACTCCTCTTCCTTCTCAGCCAAACCTGTCGTTTTAGCATAGAATTCAAAGCTGTGTTTCCAGACATTCCAGTTGTTTTTACAGCCATCATCCGCCATGGAAAAAGGCTTTGGAGGTTTGACTTTCAACATTTTCCATTAAGTTTATAAGACTTCTGACACCAACTAAGATAATTAATAATAATAATAATCTTTTTATTGCTATTACAATAAGTAAGTTGGAAGCAATGTTAACGATACAATAATTTTGATATGACAAACTCAAATTCAAATATTTCTAGTATAAGTTAGTGTTTAACCTAGTTTAATTCCATAACTCAGAAATACCCGCCATATAGGGGAGAGCGGGGTAATACCGTGCACTTAAGCTATATTCTTTTTATCTTTAATATGGAAACTTCAGTGAAGGTGGCAAACATCTCATTTTGAAGACAATTTGATTTGCCACAAACTATCTATTTCATATGCAGAATTTCTAACTAACTTTGAGTGCTAAACCCATTTTACAAAACCTTTACACTGTGCGGTATTGCCCCAAGTGCCGGGGCAATACCCTACACAAGTTAAAAATAGTGTAAAAAAGGTAAATGCAATTTATATATTGTAATAAAATGATCTTCCTTCTCATTCTATATAAAACATATTATTCATATCAGCTGACTTTAATCAAATTAATTCTCAATTGTTCTTTAGATTGTTTACTTTTATAATTCTGTTTTGTAATGTAACTTTATTTGAATTATTTGTATATTAAAGCCTATAATCTTTCAGGTAATTCATTCAGTGTTTTTATTCAGTCTCATTTCAATTTAATATACAAAATGAATTAAAATGCATCGCTTACTCAAACCAGAGAGATTCAGTCTTAGTCCTAATGACACAAATGCATGCCAAGAGTGGAACCATTGGTACAAAACCTTTGAAAACTGTATCGCATCTTCTGATGTAAGTGAAGAAAACAAACTTAAAGTTTTAGCCAATTTTATTTCACCCCCTGTTTACGAATATATTTCTGATTGTGACACCTATGAAGAAGCAATTGATGTCTTAAAGAAACTCTATGTTAAACCAGTCAATGAAATCTTTGCACGATTCAAACTCAAAACAAGAAGACAAGAATCTGGAGAAAATATAGATTCTTATTTAGAGTCGCTGAAACGTTTATCAAAGGATTGTAATTTTAAAGCTGTAAGTGCAGAGGTAAACAGAAATGAATATATAAGAGATGCGTTTATAGATGGCTTGTTATCTCCACATATTCGACAAAGTTTATTAGAAAACCTTACTTTAACGTTAGATCAAGCTGTCTCTCAAGCAAGGGCTCTTGAACTCGCGCAACACCAATCTCAACAGTATGTATTGGGGTTTTCTAATCCAGTAGTAAATTCTACGAGTAATGTTAAGGACTGTGTAAGTCAACCATCCAATGACATCGTTCTGGAAACGCAACAGGCTAATTCTCAGGATGCTGTCGTTTCTTCAGTCAGTCAAACATGTTATTTCTGTGGATTCCGAAAACACAACAGAGCTGTGTGTCCTGCGAGGGAAGCTACATGTAGAGGTTGTGGCACTAAAGGCCATTACCAGAAGGTATGTAGAAAACAGAAAAAACAATCTTTTAAGTCAGATACTCCAAATATTCAATCAAACTGTATTGCTTCAGTACCTTCCAGTCTAAGTAAAGCTGTAGTTCCGTTAACCATAAATGGCTTACATGCATTTGCCTTGATAGATACGGGAAGTTCAGGAAGTTTTATAAATGAAAGTTCAGCTTATGAGCTTAAGCTCCCTGTGATTCCATGCAAAGAGGAAGAGGTGTCTATGGCCTCTACTACTTTGCGCTCATCTATAAAAGGGTATTGTGAAGTTGAATTAAAACTCCAAAATCATACTTATAAGAAGGTAAAACTAAGTGTTCTTACAAATTTATGTTCTGATGTCATTCTCGGTCACGATATTCTGAAGCGTCATTCAAGTGTACAAGTTCAGTTTGGAGGAAACGAAGTTCCCCTTAACAATTGTAGCGTTGCTGTAGCTAAAGTAGAGCCGGTAGAATTATTCACTAATCTCTCGCCAGATTGCAAACCTATCTCGACTAAATCTCGTAGACATTCAGTTTCTGATACAAAATTCATTGATGGGGAAATTCAAACTTTACTAAAAGAGGGAATTATCGAAGAAAGTAAATCTCCCTGGAGAGCGCAAGTCCTAGTAGTTTCATCTGATAACCATAAAAGACGCATGGTTGTGGATTATTCGCAAACCATAAATCGTTTTACAGAACTTGATGCATTTCCCCTTCCCAGAATTGAAGATATTGTAAATAAGGTAGCCACTTATCGGGTGTACAGTTCAATTGATCTAAAAAGTGCGTACCATCAAATCCCAATAAAAGAAAAGGATAAACCTTATACCGCATTTGAGGCATGCGGAAAGCTGTATCAATTCACTCGTGTTCCTTTCGGAGTAAGAAATGGCGTTCCCGTATTCCAACGTACTCTGACCAACATCATCACTTCTGAAAATCTTGAAGGTGTCCAAGTTTATTTGGATGATATTACAGTTTGTGGTCGTGATCAGTCTGAACATGATAAGAACTTGGAAAATTTCATGAAAGCTGTTGCCAAATACAATCTTACATTGAACGAAAAGAAATGTAATTTTTCAACAACAACTATTCATCTTTTAGGGTTTGTAATCAGCCACAAATCTATTAGACCAGATCCCGAACGTTTACAGCCTCTGCGTGATCTGCCAGTTCCTTGCAATACAAATTCTCTTCGCAGAGCTCTTGGAATGTTTTCGCATTACTCTCAATTCATTCCGAAATTCTCTGAAAAAGTACGTTGTCTAAACAAGAGCTCATTTCCTTTATCTGAAGAGGCAAGAAATGTATTCAGTCAGTTAAAGCTCGATATCTTAAATGCTGTAGTTTCTACAATTGATGATGAAGGAACTTTAACAGTAGAAACTGATGCGTCGGATCAGGCGATAGGAGCAGCTTTGACAGTGGGCGGTCGTCCAGTGGCGTTTTTCTCGAGGACCTTAACCGATTCAGAACAAAAACATTCATCGGTCGAAAAAGAAGCTTATGCAATTTTGGAGGCGCTAAGAAAATGGAAACATTATCTTATTGGCAGACACTTTCGCCTGATAACCGACCAACGCTCAGTTGCCTTCATGTTCAGCGACCGTCACTCTAGTAAAATCAAGAACGATAAAATTATGAGATGGAGAATCGAGTTGTCTTGTTACAAATATGAGATCATTTACAGAGCTGGAAAAGAAAATAGAGCTGCAGATGCGTTGTCGAGAATCTGTTCATCTTTAGAAGGAAACTTGACGGAACTTAGAACATTGCATGAAAATCTATGTCATCCAGGAGAATCAAAAATGTATCACTGGACTCGAAGTAAAAATCTCGCTTATTCACTTGAAGAGATTAGAAAAGTTACCTCTTCTTGTAGGGTTTGCTCGGAAGTTAAGCCACGGTTTCATAGGCATACTGGTCAGCTTATCAAAGCTACACAACCGTTTGAGAGGCTTAACATGGATTTCAAAGGACCACTACCATCCTCCTCTAAAAATCGTTATCTTTTGATTGTAGTCGACGAATATTCGCGATTCCCATTTGCCTTTCCTACCCCAGACATGACTGCTAGCACTGTGATTCTTAAACTCAAAGAACTTTTCTCGATGTTTGGCTTACCTGCATACTTACATTCTGACCGAGGAACAAGCTTTATGTCTCAGGAACTGAAGTCATTTTTATTTAGTTTAGGAGTCGCTACTAGTCGCACTACAGCATATAACCCGCAAGGGAACGGCCAAGCTGAGAGATATGTTGGTGTCGTTTGGAAAACAATTGAGATAGCCCTGAGAAGCAAAAATCTACCCCTTTCCGACTGGGAAAAAGTTTACCAAGAAGCTCTACACTCAGTTCGTTCACTTCTATGCACATCCACAAATGCTACACCTCATGAGAGACTGTTTCTCTTTTCTCGAAGATCTAGTAATGGGAAGACCACTCCTTCGTGGCTTATGAATCCCGGTCCTGTTCTTATGAAGCGACCAGTAAGGTACTCAAAGTACGAACCTATTGTTGAAGAAGTAACACTTCTTGAAGGAAATCCTGAATATTCCCACATACGATTTGCAGATGGGAGAGAAACAACAGTGAGTTCCAGACACCTAGCACCAGCAGGTGAAGTTATACAATCAAATGAAACATTTTTGCATTCATCGGAGAATGATCAAAATAAGAAACAGGATAGTGAACCAAACTCTCAAGAAAATGACTCAAGAAAAGACTGTCATGAAATTGATGATTCTGAAGAACGCCCCAGTAAAAATACAGATTACGTAAGAAGAAGTACACGAGAAAAACGCGCTCCATCTTTTTTGAAAGATTATGTTTGCTAGGAGGGGAAGAATGTAATAAAATGATCTTCCTTCTCATTCTATATAAAACATATTATTCATATCAGCTGACTTTAATCAAATTAATTCTCAATTGTTCTTTAGATTGTTTACTTTTATAATTCTGTTTTGTAATGTAACTTTATTTGAATTATTTGTATATTAAAGCCTATAATCTTTCAGGTAATTCATTCAGTGTTTTTATTCAGTCTCATTTCATATATTTTTTAAGTATTGAATTCAGAAAAAAAGAAGAAAACATAAGCTTACACTATAATTCAAACAATACGTAATACATTTTTAATATCTAAATTAAAAATAATGTAAAAAAAGTAAATTTTATATAATTTTTTTGTTTTTTAATATTGAATTAATATAAAAAAGAAAATATAAGTTTACATTATAATTAAAATACCACGTAATACATTTTTTATTTGTAATAAACACCTTGCACCCTGCACGGCATTGCCCATGCAAGAAGTACGGTATTGCCCCAAAACGACATGACGTAGCATTTCCAACCATGACCTAAAATAAGAACACTTTAGGGTTTGTGTTTGGTATTAAAAAATAGCGCAAGATATGAGCTATTCAAAACCACTAGTTTGAATACAGTAAGTAATAGCAAGTTTCACTTACATCAGCTTAAGTAAGTCACTAAAATTAGAAGGGAAGTTGACTAAACAATAAAAGTTTTCGTCACACATGCGTTTGTCAAGATGGACGCTCCCCGATTGTCTCTATCGGTTTCGCATTTCTTCTGCTAGACAGCAGCACGTCCTAGCGCTCACTGCATCCTTCAGCTTGTCTGAAAATACGGTGTACGGTATTGCCCCGCCGTACGGTATTACCCCGCTCTCCCCTACTTTAACCCAGTTTAAAAAGAAATTTGGTTTATGTATTTTGGCAATGATCCATAAATTCACCAACACTATAAAAGGTGTTTTCAACTAAAAACATTTTAGTTTATTTTTAAATGGTCTTTTGTTCATTTACTATACAGTCTGGTAATATTTTCAAATATTTAGCACCAGCATTACATTGTAAATTTTGACTGATATTTAATATAAGTTGTTGAGGTCTGAAATTTTTATGAAATTGAGTATTATATTAATGGATATCACTGCCCTTAGTTAATTTACATTTAAATCTGGCATAAATTGTTGTTTCCAAAATATAAATACAGGGCAGTGTTAACAACCCCATCCTTTTAAAGGTGTCTTTACATGACTGATTTTTTCTTAGTTTAAATATTATTCTTAAAGTTTTTTTTTGAAGTTTGAATAGTCTTTTAAATTCAGTTTCAGCACATTTTCCCCAGATTATGATGCCATAAGACGTTGTTAAAAGTCCATAATATGCCATAAGCAGGGTGTTTTCATTGCAAAATTTGGCTTTGCAATGAATTTAAATTAGCAAAATTTAATTGAGATAAATTAAAGTATTGAACAAGAACATTATTTTATTAAGATTACAAAATAGTAGTTTTCATCACTAGGAGCAAAAGTGAGTCTTTTTGGTGTGCAATCGAATTTTAAAAAACGATTAAGCATCAAAAAGACACTTTTGCTCCTAGTGTTAAAAAAGGTTTTTATCATAATGCGAAATTAGACTTTTGATCGTTAAAAATATTAACTATAAAGCTTTCGAGGTTATATTTACAAAGTTAGTAATATGCAGTGTTTACATTTCTGTTATTAACAAACAATGCTCTTTATAACGTTTGAATTTCAAAATTCTGCTCCTCAACATTAATAAATGAATAATAATATACATAGCAAACAGCTGACTTTTCAGTCCTAGGACCTAAAAAAATCTCCAGATGATTTTTCAGTCCTAGGACAAAAAAGAATCGGTTTTGGTACAGTTGAGAGAACAAAAACCAGGCTGATTTCGTGCAGAATGATAAAATGACATTATGTAAATAACATAAGTAATAAACAAAAACATTGATCAGCTGACTATGTCTCACTACCTGACTTGGTAGCATTGTTTTTACAACAGCCGTCTAATGATTCAACCACCCTTGTTCCATAACGTTGAACATTTAAAAGCCTGTAACAGCCCGTTGTCCTATGTGAATGGTGAAAAGATTTCTGCTCATCTACGTAGTGACCTGTACAGGACACTCTACCTTTCTACCTTTCTAATGGTACGGTATGCACAGATTTCTACAACAACGTCCACAAGCTGATAAAAAAAGAGAGAAAAATATTAATGCTTGCCTATTAATATTTTAACATTAATATATAAAAATAAATAAATAAATAAATAGAAAAAATATATGGATACTTATAAATAAAATATAGATAGATGCTTTGTAATTGCCTATTAGACCTAAGCTATTAGACCATTAGGCCTAAATTAGAAAAAAAAGCACACATTTTTCAAAATATATTTATTTACAAGTTCTATATCTGTACACCAATAAATACCAAAAAAGCTAATTAAAATGTCAATAGTATCAACTCTAAAGGTTTTAAAACAAGATTAGATGAAAATGAATAGTTGCTGTGCTCTCTGCTGTTTACCAATGATAGAGGTGTTTAATTCATGATAGCAATATACAGTATGCTGAAAAATAAGAATGAGGGAGAAGTACATGGAATAATTGAGGTAGAGTTTTGGAATGTGACAAAGATGTGATTGTCTTATATTCAATTTACAATGAAATTGAAATGTTAGGAATGACGAATCAGCACAGAATGAGAGCAAAAAAGCCGACTAGTTTTCTAGAAGTGGTAACCCTTGGGCCAGGAAAATCTGGAGTTGAGCACTGTGTCATTGTCATAGTTGTAATTGTACAGGTTATCTCTGACAAACTTCTCCTTGTCTTTGGGCTCCGGGTACGATGCAGCAGTTCCTGTCACAAACATAAAACAACATTTTCAATATTCAGAAATCAGAGAATTTATTATCATAAAACATTTCACAATGTATTATGGATAAGCGACAAATCTAATCAAGTTCTGCAGTGATATTCAATCATTAAAGTTATTGATATCAACAGTCTAAGACTATAAGACAATTGTTTCATAGGCATCATCCTTGACATATAATAAATGCTATGACTAAAAGTGAAGTAATGACAGTTCTAATTGAGTTTCCTTTGATCTTTTTAAAATGGGCAATTTTGTACCTAGTATTTGGGACTAGGTTGGCAAGTCAAGAGTTACATTAGTAAAGAGATACATTAAGAATAGCTATTTACCCCTTCTTCGTTCGAAGTGTGTGTAGTTTGTTACACATTATATATACTGTAAATTCATGTACAAATGCAATATAATAGGTTCAATTTTTTATTCGGTATCTAATAGTTTCATGCTCAACAGTTAATTAATTGGCAGGTACATTTATTTATCCGTCCAACGCATGTTATATTTGTAATAAATCAAATAAAACTATAAGTTTTGTGCTTTTACAAATATATGCTAACTGCTCTGAATTGCTCTGATACCAAATCAATTATACTCACTGCCTTATGTATCTCATAACAATACAGTTTAAAGATGCAGTTGTGTAATTTAGTTTGGAAACATTTTCCTACCAAAAAAGGTCCGCATGTAATCATATCTCTTGAACTGTGTCTTACTTCACTATTAACTCAAAGTGTATTTAATACAAAATATAGCCTCTAAAATTCGAATTTGCTTTACTTGAGCCTTTAGACATTGAACTTTGTTGCCGTGATTCGAATAGTTACCTACAAAATTCGAAGTCAACCTCTACAGTTCAAAGTTTGATTCCCTATGCCTTTTAATTTGGATTAAACACAATAAATAAGCCACTTGAAACATGAACTGATGTTGTTGCTTTATCAGGATGATATTGGCCAAGAGAGATAACGTGACAGGGGCAGACAACGAAAAGGGGAAAGAATACTGTTTACTTTTTTGAACAAAGAAAGCTTGGTGTGGGTTAGAAACTACTGTTTGTTTTGAAGCAGTCAAATTATATTGGGTGTAATTTTTTCAACTTTTGTCACTATTGATATATTATGCGAAGTGAAAAGTAGTACAGTAATTAATTATCGTCTTTAAAATAGCAATTTGTCAACAAATTGTTTAATACTATGTTGAGTTTTATTCTTTTATTTATTGTCTATTTCATTTAGAAGCAATCCTTTCAATTTAATTTCTCTTTATGTACGTTACACTTTTTATCATTAAGTAATGTATGAATGGAATTAAATTTTGTGAACCTCTACACTTTAATTTTCTTAATTTGAAATTAATCGGCTGCCCCCTCAACTTTGAATAAGTGAGGTTCTTCTGTATACAGTAATTATAATTGTGCTAAACAAGTCATGCAAACGAGCAGATCAATCTGGTTTTCTCAAAAAGTCTCACTGTAAGTAATTGCCATAGTTCAAAACATTTAATTTGTTTTCAAATATAGTTTGTTAAAGTTTCTTTTTGAAACGCTGTCATTTTACGACCTTGACTAGGGCCACAAACTTGCCCTTGTACAAAACCATTACTTAAGACCCTCGCCATGGAGTTTAATTTTAAAGATGGATAACAGCAGTGTTTATAAAAACCACCCAGAAAGTACCCTAAGTTTAAATAAGGAATGTATTTGTCAAAACATGTATTAGTATATGTACAGCAGAATTAGCATTACCTCTGGGCTACTAGTACTTTGTGCATGCATTGTAATATGTGGTTTAAATTATTTTCTTTTACTAATTCACGTTACTACCAATGTTGGGAGCACTCTGATTCCCGCTGCCCAGGTGTGCTTGTCGCTACACCAACTATGGTTGGCGATTTTTACCTTTCCTGATCACAAAAATTATTGCAACCATACTTTTAAATTGGTGAGATTTTTTTAATATTATGACACATCATAATACACATCAACTACAAAAACATTCTTCTGGTTTATTTTATTCATCCCTACTTTAGAGAAATTTCTCTAAAGATGTTTACGTAGAAATATTTTGACGAGTCAAGAATGGTCTTGTATGCTGCTTGACGCACAGTGCAACTCCATATTTAATGTTTATGTGGATGTAAAGTGTTTAGGTAAAATCTTGGAGAGTTGATATCTTTCTGAAAACATTAAATGTTCAGAGGCATAAGAGTAATGAAATGTATATTTATTATATGAGACTATAATTTTTATTATCAGAACTAAACAATGGCTAAAAAATCGTAAAGGTTTCATATGTATTTAATAATGCAGCAGAGCCCCTGATGCACCCTACAATGGGCTAGCATTCTGTGTTATCTGCCACACCGGTGGCATTTTATTTAATTAATATAGAGCAGCAAATAGTTGTAAAATCATTTGCTGAGCACTAGAGGCTGTTTCAGCATGTGTATTTCCAATGCAATTTATTTCATTTCTTCTGTAACTTACTAGTGCTATTTCTTTAAAATATCATGTTTTTAACCCTTTCAGTCCCTGTATCCTGTGCAGAGGACATGACATTTATTGATTTGATAAAATGAATATAGGTGTAATTAAAAACAGTTTTATTGGCATCTTGGAGTAAAAATGTGGTTATCGTCCATATTTCAAAGATGTAGTGGCACACACACAGTAAACGTAAGTGAAAAGTAGCAAAATCAGTGTTGACCAAAGTGCAACTCTCACAGAATCAACCGATCTCATCAACTTCCACGCAAGCCTGCCACCACTTATTTTACGTGGGCCCTCCCACCAATGTTACCATAGATCGTCTAACCCTTTTAAGAGTTGCACCACCAGGTCAGGTTTGGCCGTGAGCGGGAATCGACCCATGCCAGCATAGACATCCTGGCCAAGGTGCCTACACCTTAGCCATCTCAGTTATCACGACCGGCAGCCTAGTCAGCAGAATTAGGGTTTTGAACAGTGCAAGCTCCTGGCGAGGAAAACTGTAAACTGTTGGTAAGTGAGTTCACTACAAGAGCACAGCACTAAACCGCTGCACTCTATTTAAAGTAGATAATTCGGTTCTGAAAAGCTTTAATAATTTTGCACTAAAAAAAATTATTGGTGTTTTAAACTTGTGTTTTATTTTGCATTTTACACCATCCGCAATTTTCCTCTTTCCAAGCTTCTATGGGAATGATTAAGGCGGTTACTCTGGTGCTCTCTACTGATGTCGTCCTCTACTTATGTTGTATAAAGTAAAATACGGTAAATGATACAATTTTCTGTAGCTCTGCTATTGAATAGCCACAAACTATAGCAAGACTTCAGATATTATTGTTAGATCATCAATTAACTGTTATTATTGGCAAATTGCTTGTAAAAGACTTACGTGCTGTACAAGAAATATTTGGCGCAAGGTTCTTGTAATGGCGGATCTTACAGCTCAATAGATCAAGATATTTGGATTGTGATCCTGGATCACATTACGGATTGAGTGTGTAAAATCAAATATTGATGTATGATCCATGGATCAAATATCAATATTTGACTTAACACGCTCAATATGTATCATGATCCAGGATCAGGATCCAAATATCGCAATCCGTACTGACCGTGTAAGGTCCGCCAATAATTTAATCTATAGCTGCACAGTCTCTCTTCAGTACTTTTTAAAAGTATATTATCAATAGATTGATTTTCTATACTACTCCCATTAATTTTAAGTTTTTATCATTCTGCATGAAATCAGCCTGTTTTTTGTTCTCTCAACTGTACCAAAACCGATTCTTTTTTGTCCTAGTAGTGAAAAATCATCTGGAGAATTTTTTAGGTCCTAGGACTGAAAAGTCAGCTGTTTGCTATGTATATTATTATTCATTTATTAATGTTGAGGAGCAGAATTTTGAAATTCAAACATTATAAAGAGCATTGTTTGTAAATAACAGAAGTGTAAACACTGCATATTACTAACTTTGTAAATATAACCTCGAAAATATAGCTTTATAGTTAATATTTTTAACGATCAAAAGTCTAATTTCGCATTATGATAAAAACCTTTTTTAACACTAGGAGCAAAAGTGTCTTTTTGATGCTTAATCGTTTTTTAAAACTCTCGTTTTTAAAACACGATTGCGCACCAAAAAGACTCACTTTTGCTCCTAGTGATGGAAACTACTATTTAAGTTATATGACCGTTGCAAAGAATGTAAACAAAACTGCAATATAAATAAATAAAAATAAAACTTTATTATTTAGATGGCTATAATTTATTTCATGACGTTTATAACGTTTTTGCTCCTTTTCACTTGTTCACTACGACTGTGACCTGGTCACTATCATGGTGGAAGAAAGATGGTGTGTGCATACGAATATTTCCAGTATCCCAGCCGTGAACTGTGACGTCACCTTTGGGCTACAGCTGAGATTTTTAACATTGACTCTTATGGAGCTAACCGGTATTTTTTTGCTTTAACTCGATTTCCTCGGTGTAAAACACTTTAAATACGCAAAAGGCACCCATCATTGTAATCTGCATTAAATTCTCATTAAAACAATGTAAGGTTTCACATTTAGTGTTAAACCTACTACATTGCAAAAAGTCACAGCTGAAGTCATGTGCTTAGAGTCAAACTCGTGCTACCTACTGAAGAACAATGAGGAGGCAGGGCTGATTTTGTCAATGGGAAAAGTGGGCCAGGCCTAGGGGCGCAAGAGGTTTTAGGTTTGTTGGGGGTGCAAGCAAAAGAAAAGATTTTAAATCACACTCCAATGGAATAGTCCCCATTCTCAGTTCTCACTCATGACTCATTACTGCCACTGCTTATTGCGTCCTGTGTGTTGCTACTTTGACCGTGCTACTTTATTGTCCTTATGAATGTTAGTAAATCTTAAATTTTATTGACGGTTCACATTTTTATTTTACAATGCAAGTAGTCATAACGATCGAAGAAAGTGACCACAATAAAACTAGTTCTGGCATTGTGATATTGAGAATGCATGTCAAGTCCTCAAATAACATAAGTGTATTTTTATTTGGTGATTCACATTAAGGGGGCGCAAATATTTCTCGGGCCCATAGTACGTCATATATAAACCGTGGGCCAGTGCACAGGGCAGCATCCCTCAACACTACAGACTGAGCTATAAAGACATGGGTAAGTGACGTTAAATAAGAATTTTTTCCATTTATTGCTGAGAGTTTGCATTTTAGCGAATTTCCCATAGGGAATATGCTATTACCGTAGGTCTCATGGTAAGACCTAAGCCCGGGACCATGTTACTTTTTCGTTTTTAGGTGCCCAGAGACCAAAAATAATAGTCATTAAAATTTATATATATATGTATATATTTATATATTTATATATGTATATATATATATATATATATATATATATATATATATATATATATATATATATATATATATATATATATATGTGTATGTGTCCCTAGGCACGATAACTCTCGTAAAAACGGTCCGATCGACACCAAATTTGGTAGAGATGTGTAATCCTACGTTTATTCGGATGAGTTCGTAAACCAGACACATCGACCTACCGGAAGGGGTAATTTTGGGGGGTTTTGTACCCCAAAAATGGGTTTTTTGCATTTTTCATATGTAATTTTAAAAAATTTTAAATTTTTGTTTTGACCATTGGATTTAGCTCAAAAAAACACACAATTTAGTATTTTGAAGCTTTGCTCTATCTTCATTGGTTACCGAGATATTAAAAAGTCTAAAGACAGTACATTGTATTTTGAAGCTCCAATGTTAATCTTATGGAGAATAAGGATGTGTTAATATTTCACTAATTAACCAATATTTTTGGATGAAACTTGGTATTTAGCATCATTTGGTTGAGATTCATACATTTATGGTAAATAATCTTTGTTTTTATGCTTACCATGGCAGCAAACCTGCATACTCTTTCCCCATGTTAATCATATGGAGAATAGGCAAACTCCTTTATTTATGGACAAATATTGATCAAACTTAGTATATGGCGTTATAAGGTTGAAATAAATTGTTTTTATGCTAAAAACCTACTTTTAGTGTTCCCCGTGGCAGCATACCTGCATACTCTTTTATACTTATCAGAAGGAGACTAGACACCTATTTCGCTATTTATGAGCATGTGATGACATTTTATTTTACAGGTTTATCTGGTCAAAATTAATATTACTAATTAGGAAATTCGCTGAGTACGCAGGTCTGCTGCGACGGGGTGTATTTTAGGGTATTAACCACAGAGGAGGTCTTGAAAATCTTAAATATAAACATAGGTCTACATGCACATTAAATTAAAGGTCTCACTTAGTAGAATAAAATGCCGCAGATACGATCTGAAAGGATTACCGGATAAAAAATGACACACCATTAACTTTCATTAAAATAATGATAGCTAATTGGCTGTGCTCTGCTACTATGATAATATCATTAATAAAAGGTATGAAATACAGAATGAAAAAAATGAGGTAATGAATATAAACCAAAACATATTTCCTTCTCACAACTAACTAAAAGGCTGGCAAGAATAAGAATTTCATACTTTTTATGTAAACAGGACTAAAAGTAAATCATTTTAAACATAACAATTTTATAATGGATTTGTTTCACTTTTTTTACTATAAGACACCCGTCAAGCAAAATTTCAATTGATATTCTAGAGTTGTCCCAAGGATGTGTCAGAGCTACTTAAAAGGTCATATTTCAAGGATATCCCTAGGATATGTGCGTTTTTACAATTTAATTCAAACATATATTCCATTCAAGTTAGAGGTTTTGCCAAAACTCCAGAGTTATCAAGCATTAAAAAAACCATTTTTCTTTTAGGGCTTTTTTTTTGAAAACTTATGAAAAGAGCTCCTTGGGAAAAAAGCCGCAAACTAGACTGCGAATGGATGACGGAGATGGAAATGGCAGGCAAACAAAGTTTCTATTACAATCATATAGGTAAAACTTAAAAATGCAATAACTTTCTTAATACTCAACCTTTTGGTGTCAGGTTTATTGCTTATTATTCCAAATGCAATGACGTTTAAAATTATGTATGCAAGGGGCAAAGAAGTTTCAATTTACACACCCTTTAAGGAATGCTCCTCTTGGAAGTCTTACAGAAATCTGCTTTGGTCTTTGTCAAACCATATAATCATCTTAAACGGCATTTAGAGTAAAAAGCAATAAACTCGAAGTCAAAAGGTTGAGTATTAAGAAAGTTATTGCATTTTTAAGTTTTATCCATATGATTTTAATGGAAACTTTAAAATATACCAAGTCTCATTACTTTATCTATAATGGTAAAAAATATATTTCACCGTTCCGGGACTTTTCAACAACACTGTGTACAGTAGTATATTTAGTTTTATTTCAAGTCAAAATTGCATTCAGGCCATATAAAATAGTTGTGATTTTTAAATGTACATCTGTTTAACCGGCCAATTTATTATCCGGCCGCGGTTTGGTCCCGAGGTGGCGGGTTAAGAGGGAGTCTACTGCAGACTCTTAAGCCCAAGATTTACTAACTAATGTTCATTGTCATAAGTTGTCAAATAACAATAGTGTATTTCTTCACAAGGGCCGAAAGTGGCGTTTTGCTGGCCCCGAGATTGTGTTTCAGGTTCGAGACGAAGTCGAGAACTTGAAACGATCGAGGGTTGGCAGAACGCTTTCGGCCCGAGTTACGAACGATATTTTTCATCACACTACAAAATTCAATAAATTCTAAACGAGTAAAAAAATTACTTTTTTGTTCATAACAATTAAAACATAACCTCAACTAACCTAGCAAGATGTACTGCTTGTGTTTCTAGTTGCCAGGCAACCACTTCACATCAGCTAAGGCCACCTAAACTAGAACACTCTAACAGTAGGTGAAAACTACAGCTGATTCCAAGGGAAAAGCACTATTTTCCCATCTATGTCATATATATTTAACAGTTGCTATCAGCGGAACTACCAACTACATATCACTGATTTGTTATTTGTTGTTGTTGTTGTCACCTTATTGTGTCGCTTATTCGTCGGTATAAGCGAGGGTCAAAAACAGATGATATCGATGTAGTGTGATGAAAAATATTTTACTGTTCCAGGACTTTTGGGATACAAAGTATACTCTTTTATGATTCAATTCATTTACAGCCTTGACACCTATAATATATATTGTAACTTATTTCTTACCTAATAACAGCCTGAGGTGTTAAAAAGAGATTCTTCATGCTGTACGCACATCAAACGATTTACTGTTCATCATCAGCAATGGTCAGTTTCTTATAAAATAAGCCCATATCTTGATGTTTGTCGGTTTTTGACACATAACATATAATTTACAGTATGCCTACAGCATGTCACCGGTATGGACCCACGCATGTCCGGCACGCCACAGTCAAGTCTTGTCTTCGTTTTGTGTGTATTGTTAAGTGTCCTTTGTTAATATGTGTGAAGAGTGTGTAAATTATGTGTTATGTGTAAAAAACCGACAAACATAAAAATTATAGGCTTATTTTATAAGAAACTGACCGCTGCTGATGATGAACGATAAATCGTTCAAAGTGCTTACAGCGATGTCTTTTGACACCTCAGGCTGTTATTACAAAAGTAATAAGTCACAATATATACTTTTTTATGGTTGAGATAACTGTAGATTACTTGTTGTATATAAGCAGGGACAGTATACTTCTAGCAAAATAAAAATTGAGACATATCGTGAAGCTGGTTTACAGAAGAGAAAAGACTCGCCAATACTGCATAAAATGGTCATAATAGGTTATAATTTTGCAACCACCTAAACACCTTGTTGAGAGAGGGTGGACAAAAGCCTTAGGCAGATCACTTAGAACACCTAAATGAGGAAGATGACGGTAAAATAAAAATCTCAAAACAAAGCTCCTTCTCAATATTTGTCCTACGAGTTCTTAATATGCAATCACTCTCAAATTTTTCTTGTAAATTTTATACTATACGTACCATCAACTCAAAATTTAAATACCAAGTAAATCTAAAAAAAAAATAATACAAACATAATTCTAAAAAGTATTAAAAATGTTAAAAAGTAATTTTACCCTTAATCATCTCTTCTGCTTATCCATGTTTATTACAGTACAGTTCTTGTAATATCCAACAGATTTAATATTATAAAAACAGTTATACACCTTTGTAAAGCAGACTGATACGATTGTTTATCCAGTAAAAAAACTACCTCAAGCAAATCCATGCGCACCATGCTGAAGAGTGCAGTCTTGAAGGAACGAACATACTAACTTTAGCTCTTAAAGATAAATGCATAATAAGATGAATCCCCTTAATACAAAAAATTAAGTTTATCTTTAGCAACTTATCATCAATGTGATACGAATTTTTCTATTCAACAAATGAAAGCTTTTGGGAATTTATTTTTATTCCACTTCATAAATTAAGCCTTATAACAAGAAAGCTTAAACTAATTTTGGCTTTAATACAATTACCTTTCCAACACCATTAGGAAGTTAAACTAATAATATTAAAAATACAACAAATCTAATAAAAGCCCACCACCTTTTTAAGTAAATAAAGATTTATAAACTTTATCTCATAGTATTCTAGAAATTTGTTTCAAATTATCGGAAGTTTGTACATTTTTCAATTTAGGATTAAATAAAATATTGAATATTTCATAATTTACCATATTTTATTTTATTTTTACAACCTAGTCAGTACAATCATTTAGTTTTAATATCAGTTCAATACAAATAAACAATCGGTAGGTCTATTACGCAGTTACGAACGGCTGAATTACCCACTGTATGAATTAAAAGGATGTATAAAAATCTCAGACAAAATAAAACTTCATTTACATGATTATATACATAGTTTCACATTTTAAAATTTTAAATTATATTCTATTAACAAATTCAGCTTCAAAAGATGAATTACATAAAATAACAAATAATTTAACTCTGTACAACAGAGGCTTCAAAAGTACAAAAGTATGAAGAATAGAGGATTAAATAAAAACAAATACTTAATAAATAATCTTAAATCTGTCATCCACCACAAGCTATAGTCGGAGATACGATTACGGTAACACAGCCAATGTATTTACATCAACATTTGGTATTGTCTTAAGCTAGGCATGCACCAAGCCCCATCCCTTATTTCTTAGGCCACGGGTACGTGCACGGAATGGCAGGGCGATAATCGGTATCATAAAGTTGGCATTTAATAAAGTGCTCCTTGTCTGCAGGCTCGGGATATGTGTATGCCATTCCTGAAATCAACAATATATATTAAGACACACATCCTGAACGCTAAAATTGAAACTTAGAACTCAACTTACAACATTAACACCAATTCAGAATGTTATTGTTAGATGTGACATGATTTATTTTTATTTATTGAATGAACATGTTTAAACTAAAATGGGGTTAATATTATATAATTATATTCCATTGAACTATTGAGTTGCTTAAGAGTGAGGAAGTAAAAGTGATTTGAATTATGATTCATAACAATTATTACATCAATTTGATTACAGTATCATTCCCACTCTTTTTTACAAAACATTTTTAAGAAATTGAATACTCATAAAATAAGTGGTGCTTTAAACTTAAGTAATGACTAATAAAATTTTACATGTTAAAGTTTGAATAAAAATTTGTTTTAAAAATGATTTATTTATTAAAACATTTTTAATAACACTTGACTGATGATAGTTTTTAATTTTTTGGAAATGCTTACAAAGTTTATGTGAGTTAAAAAAATTAAAAATAACTATAAACAAGTAACTTAAAAATTGTTTTGTATAAATTTGTTAAACTAGGCTTATTTTTTATTTTTTATAATTTTATTTTTATTTACAGGGATTAGCATTTTTTTAAAGACGATATCTTTTTTTGTAAGATATTGTCGCACTAAATTTTGTATTTTGTCCTTCAATTTAGACTAGAAATTAGGGTGTGAATCCTAAGCTAAGAAAGTGCTGGAAGAGCAGTACATTGGTAAATAACAATAAAAAAGATTCAATAGGCATAAACCCAATAGGCAATAAACAGCAGAAACCCTCGGCAGGAAAACTGCTGTACTTCCCATGTCTGAAGTTCGCCATTGATTCGCCAACTACCAATTTTTTTAATGTACCCTGGTTAGGATTAATCTATAAAGCTACCAGGTTACTTATTAATTACTCTAAAATAATGATTAAGTCAGTAGTGTTGAGAGTTAGTTGTGGATGCATTGTTAAGCCTTATAATTACGTAGGTTTTTTTCTTAGTAAAGCATTTAAAAAATCTAAATTAACTTTTTTGTTAGTTCCAAATATACACCAACTATATATGGCATTCAACATGTCAAAATACCATATAATACCACCTCAATGAGCATATTCTAATAATAATTTGTCTGTAATTGTTGATTTTTACAATATTACTTACCATTTAAACAAATAAAACCCATTCTAATAATAATTTGTCTGTAATTGTTGTTTTTTACAATATTGCTTACCATTTAAACAAATAAAACCTAAGTCCCTATTAGAAATAAGGGATAATTCAGTAACTTCAAAATACCCCTCATATGTATTTTTCCATTTTTTATGAACATCGAGTCCTTTTTTAAGATCTGTGTTGTGAAATTTTTTTGTCCAATTAAAACTTATATTACCCAATAAGCGAATGAAAACCGCAGTAAAGGTTCGTTCTTAAACTTTTATAATTTAAATTGATTGCATTTTTTTGGCTGTTAAAATTTTGATTAAAGTACACTCTCATTCATCCATCTTGGCGACATCAGAACTCTGCTTCATCGGAAGTGATGATCGGGATATTTATTAAAATTTCTGTTCTTATAAAAAATAATTTTTATGCTTTAGTGTCTTCAATCTCTAATTTGTTATACCTGCAATACAGTAATGTATCACATTTTGAATCACTTGTCACCGGACTATTTCATAATCTACATTCCTCGATGTGATTAACGAGGCCGTGTTCGCACAAGACGGAAATAGGAAGTGGGAGGAAGTAAACATCTGCTCCCTAAACCTTCTGTCTGCCTATCTTGCGAGAGCGCCTGTGTTACGAGGAATGTCAACGAGTATTTTAAAAAATGAGCGAAAAGCAGAAAAAGGTTTGTGCCTTTATTGAGGATAAACTTAAAGCTTATCAAAGGATCGATGCTGGTGAGTCAACAAAATATATTGCTATGGAATATGGAGTGGAGACAGTGTGGGCCTCTTTATTTCATACAATGTTTTTTTTTTTTTTTTTTATTCCTATAAGTTTATTGTTATCATGTCACATAGGTTTCAGTGTCTTTTTTTTAGAAAATCTCTCGTTTTATAACACCAACAATAGTGAATCTAAATTATATACTCCCGAATGTGTAACTGACTCACTCATCGGGGTATCAGAAAATGTCGGTAAGGTAGATTAAGCGATCTCAGTAGATCTCCTATATATCACTTACTACAGTGTGATTCCCAAGCGAGAACTAAACTTACCGACCTGTATTACTGAGAAAATTGCCAACATACTTGGAGTCGCGGATTACCGAATCACCCTTTTTAAGAAATTTTATAACATTAACCAATTGTGCCTTTATAGGTAAAGCGGTCTATTCACCGAGAGTAATTTCGATGTACAGGGTGTATCTGAAATTACCTCTCCAGACCGGAAGTCACTGATGACAAATACATACTCTCACTTTAAATAATTTTTTTTAGTTTTACACGATTTTTAAGAAAACTTTACAATTTGATCTTGTACGCGTAATTTTAGCAGTTTATTGAATATTTGAGGTTAAAATTTTCCTCATTCTTCTCTGAGCATTTTAGGTTAAGCAAAAATGTCTCGGCACAAAAATGTCATAGACTCTTTTAAATACGTTTCCAGCAAAAATTGTCAGTTTGGTCCAAAATGTTTTTTTATTAAATTTACAACATGACGGAGATTAATGAACATGTATTTAAATGTTTAGTGATAATTGATGTTTTATGATGGTATATTATTTTAAATGAGGTTCTTAGACATTTACATGTTTGGTACGTTCTGTTATATGTAAAATGTTCAGACATAATTTTTTTATTAAATTTACAACATGACGGAGATTAATGAACATGTATTTAAATGTTTAGTAAAACTAATCACGTGATAATTGATGTTTTATGATGGTATATTATTTTAAATGAGGTTCTTAGACATTTACATGTTTGGTACATTCTGTTATATGTAAAATGTTCAGACATAATTTTTTTATTAAATTTACAACATGACGGAGATTAATGAACATGTATTTAAATGTTTAGTAAAACTAATCACGTGATAATTGATTTTTTATGATGGTATATTATTTTAAATGAGGTTCTTAGACATTTACATGCTTGGTAAGTTCTGTTATATGTAAAATGTTCAGACATAATATATGTTAAATTTTCCCCAGTTAAAAAAAAATTTCATGTTATTTATTATTCTAAATCAGTATGATTAGGGTTTTTAAATATTAAATTTTAAAGTTGCTTCAAAATTACGTCTGGTCCCCTCTGTATTGAAATCAGTGTCAATTAACAGAGCAAAATATGTTTACCTACAACGGAACTATTTTTTTTTGTACAATTTTAAAAGAGGTGCAAGGTTGGTATGGGACACCCGGAAAGACAGTATCATATTTGCACGATAGTACTCCGAAAAATTGGTTCTTTATTTGGGATGGCACTTAATTTCTAACGAACTCATTAGGAAGTACATCATTGACTTTACCTGATAGCATGCTAATTTAATTTTACAATTCAACAAAAATGTTAACTAAAATAGCAGATTACACAATTGATTTATCTTTTAGTGCGTACTAAGTTAATGTTTAATTTAAAAAGGTGGCAGTACAGTATTTTCATTTAAAATTAAAAAGCTTTTTTATTTCCTGCCCCAGAAAACTATCTGATTTCAAAATTTTGCGACCAAACATTTTTACCCAAATTAAATATGACATTATTTTTTTCTACTCTAGCGGCCAAACTATAACATCTGAGGCAATCCTCGCGAACATCTTTCAAGTTACTACAAGTTTGGTTCTATGAATTTTTGCCCCCCAGTCCACACAATTAAACATAATTAAATGTTTATTTATTTTTGTGGGGAATTTTACCCCATGTAGACGTAATTTTACAACTACTATAATATTTTACTCAGAACCTTCACTTTGCACATAGACATATCTTGCACAGTACCAATATCAATTAAATTATCAAACTTAAAAATTATCATGATGATTTTCAATATCACGTGTTCTTCTTTTGACTGTGAGTCGGAACGAATTGCTATATCAAGCAACTGATTGTTTTACTTTGATTGTTATTTACTGACCTGGTCCTATGGCTAAAACATACGTCCTTTGATGTGTATGGTAATTTTAATATTTTAACCATTATTTAACATACTTTTGTTAGTAACTACTGTGTTATTGTATTTAGAAGCTTGAAGTTTTTTTATTTGCCTTGACAGTAATTTTTTAGGAAATTAGGTAAATTTAAAAGTTTTACACCATTAAAAACTGAAATGAAGGAATTGTAATGAATGCCAATATTACATTATGTATTTATCATTGTATGTTCAATATTACTGGATCGTTATGTTATTCCCTGGAATTTCAACACAACTAATTGAAGGATAGTAACTGAATAGTATTTTTGTAAATAAAAGGGGGTTTTGGCAAGTTTTATCCACTTAGTTAAGATTTCAAATTATTTTGTTTTAATGGAATTTTTCGTTGTTTTCGATGATCTACTGCACATTTTTATGCAGTTTATCCATTTAATTTTTTCATACATTTATTTATACGTATTTTATAATTTTAAGTAAATACTTATACAATACCTACATAATAAATTTATTCACAACTCCATTAACCTTTATAGAATTCGGGGGAATTAGGAAGGGGGTTTGGGGAAAGAGTCTCTGAAAACGAGCCGTAGGCGAATATATTTTCATTCCTTAGATTGAGTTAGTTGCATAAGTTCAAATTTAGGTTATTTCTGCAGTCGTGGGAGTTAATTTATGTTATAAATAAATGACAAACTCATTTATTTTGCTATTTTGCTCATTTACAAACTCTTATATTTATATGTATTCTGTTCATCATATGCGACTTAAACAACAATTAACGAATTTCTGGGCAACCCCTGAGGGGGCATGGGGGCGGAGCCCCCATTGAGCCGTAGGCGAGTCTAATGAGTCTAATAAACTATACAGCCCTATGTGTAACTGACTGACTGCCTGACTGACTCACTTATATGGGATACGAATTTCTGACATAACTATTTAAGCTAGAGACTTGAAATTTGGCATATGTCTAGCCTGAACGGTCAATGCTGAGTGTAAAATCTTAAACTTGCAAATTTTTAGTTTTAACCTACTAAAAAAATTCAAAATGGCGGATTTCCGAAATTGTAATTTTACTTTTTTGGCTCTAGCGGCCAAACGCTTCGTCCTATCTAAAATCTGAGAACAATACTACGATAGGGAATTTAATTTTCTACAATTTCGGTCCTTTAACTTTTTATCGTATCTCACACCGTTAAGCCTCCAGAGCGTTTTTAATGAAATGCCGTTTTCGGTTTTCGGGCTCTAGTGACTAAACCGATGGTCGTAAAAATTTTCTTAAGGTTCATTTCAATAGATCTTTTTAATATCTACAATTTCTTCCCTTGTATATTTTGCCGTATCTTTACTCGTTTACTTAGAAAATTCATTTTTCACTTTTTCCGGATTTTGTGAACGTAAGTAGTGGGAAAACACCGGTTGTGGTCCACTAGAGAAATCGTAATTTTAGTATTTCAGCTCTAGTGGCCTAACGGTTAGTCTTATCTGAAATATGAGAGCATATAACGATAGGGAATTGGATGATCTACAATTTTGGTCCTTTGACCTTTGTCGTACATCCCACCGTTAACCCTCCAAACTGATTTTTGTGAAATTTATATTTAGATTTAGGGCCCTAGCGACTAAATGGTTTGTCCTACAAAAATGTTTAAATGACAACTTTTATAGGTCTTTTTAATATCTACAATTTTGATCCTAACATACTTTGCCGTATCTCTTTCCTTTTACTCTCAAAATACATTTTTCACTTTTTCCCAGTTTTGTGATAAATAAGTAGTGGCTTTTGGCCAACTAGAGAAATCATAATTTTAGTATATTTCAACTCTAGCGGCTAAACGGTTAGGCCTTTCATAGATTTGAGACTACTACGGTACTGCTAAACGGTTAGGCCTTTCATAGATTTGAGACTTACTACAGTACTGAATTGGATGAACTACGATTTTGGTCCTGTGATTTTTTGTCGTACATCGCACCAATTGCGTAAATCTCCAGACTAATTTTTGTGCAATCGCGTTTTCAGTTTTTCCACTCTACTGACAAAACGATTGATCCTATCGAAAAATGTTGCTGAATATGACTGAAATATTTTATTAATGGGTTACAGTTTTTAGAACATTTTGCCGTATCTCTACACATTAGCTCTCAAAACAGATTTATTACAGTACCAGAATAGTTACCGAAAACTTGAAATTGGGGACCTTACCTTCTTTTAAGAGACAATTAAAAATATGAATTCAGCTATTGTCGGGGCTGGTGTTACTAATTTACATACTTTTAGTAAGTTCCTCCTCGGATTGTAGGGAATCTTTTTAAAACTTTGGAGTCTTTTGTGATTTCTATCTCGTTTATCAGATTTTATATTATTTCATTTTAATGTTATTTAATTGTTTTCACTGATTTATTGCAATAATTTTTGACAATAATTAATTTTGTGAGAAGTGTACATTAGCCTTTTGTTACTGTCTTGTTTGTGCACTTCTTTGGTAAAGCTAACCTGTTTAACACTCGACTTTTTTATTTACAAACTAATTCAGCGAACACATTGGCGTTAATAACCCTCAACAAGCCCGTTCACTGCATCAAGTTTTTACAGAAATTACGGAATTGGGGCAACAAATTAGGGAGTGGACTCTCCATTCAGCATAACACCCAGAATAAATAATTATTATATCACACTCAAAATATTTTAACAAATTTTAACTACGAAGAGTTATTAAAACCGATTCATAGGACATTTTCAAAGCTTTTTTAACTATCGATTGTGAATTGTGTGTATTAAACGTTTTTGTTACTGTCTTGGCTGTTCAGTTCTTCCGTGAAACTAACCAATTTCATACTTGACTTTTTATTAATTTACGAATTTAGGGACACCCCTAAGGGAGCATGGGGGCGGAGCCCCCATCGAGCCGTAGGCGAGTCTTCTAATCTTCTAAATAACTATACACCCGCATGTGTAACTCACTCACAAGAATCAAAATTATTTCCAATTATGCTACAAACTTGAAATTTGGCATGTAGGTGGCTATTGTTCAGAAACCATCGGGAAAAATCTAAAATCCACCAATTTTCCATTTCAACCCCTCCAAAAAAATTAAAAGAGTAGAAATAAAAAATTTGAATATGTAAGGGTTTTCTATTTTCTTTGTAACTTTTGAACGAGAGTTCCTACCTCAAATCTGAGGGAAAATCGATAGTTGGGAATTAAATGCTCTACAAATTAGGTCATATGACATTTTACTGTATCTCACTCCCTTCACCCTTAAAAAGGGGCGTACTTCCAAAATTTCAAAATTTCTTCACAAAAATTGCGCTATTTTATTTTTTTTATTTACCATTATGGCAAATAGATATCTGAACTTTACTACATATAATACCCCAATAGTAACCTTTCTATTTTAGCATTCATTGGCCAATTTCAATCTAAGTTTAGCTAAAAAAAAATCGTAAAAACACGAATTCTTTAACATTTTGCCATGTAAAGTGTTTGTAATTTACTTCAATCTGGTAAATATGGTGCTACATTGATAAATATGTTTCAATTATTGTACTGTATTTTAGATGGTCTACAAGTTTGGTGCCTTGACATGTTCCCGTATCTCATCCCCTTTACCCTTAAAAGTGGACGTAATTTCAAAATATTAAAATTCGTCCACGAAAATTGAGCTATTTTAATATTTTTTATTTACTGTTAAGGCAAATGGATGTCTGAAATTTAGTAAATATTATGACCTCATATAGTTTTAACTATAATAGCATTCATAGGCCGATTTCAACCTAATTTTAGACCAAAAAACTCGTAAAAACACGAAATCCTTAACATTTTTAACGTATAGTGTGTTTGTAATTGACTTAAATCTGGTAAATATAATACTATATCGATGTACGTTTTCAATTATTGTATTATATTTTAGACGGTCTACACATTTGGTCCTCACACATTTTTCCATATTACACCCCATTCACCCTTACAAGGGGTGTACTTTCAAATTTCACAATTCTTTCACAATAATTAAGTTATTTCAATATTTTTATTCACTATTGTGGCACATGAACGTCTAAAATTTAGTACATTATTATGACCTTGACTAGGTCATACTATAGTAGCAGCCATTGGCCAGTTTTAATCTAATTTCAGTCCAAAATAATTGTAAAACCACGACATTGCAGGTCGTAACTTTTGAACGAGAGGTCCTACCTAAAATCTGAGGGAAAATTCATGGCGTCTGAGCGGACAAATCAGACCCTCTATATAAGTTATTCCGGTGTAGTTTTGCCATATCTCACTCCCTTCACCTTTAAAAGGGGTGTCCTTTCAAAATTTCTAAATTCATTTCCAAAAAATATGCTTTTTTAATATTGTTTATTTACTATTATGGCAGATATGTGCCTTAACTTTAGTACATATGACCTTAACTAAATATAACTATAGTAAAAGCCAGTGGGCAATTTCCATCAAAGTTGAGGCCTAAAAAGGTTTAAAAAAACACGAAATCCTTAACATTTTTTCATGTATTGTGTTTGTAATTTACTATAATCTGCCAAATATACTGCAATATCAATTTGAGTTTTGACATAATTACCTTCTATTCTATTCGCTCTACAAGTTTGGTCCAATGAAACTTTGCCGTATCTCACCCCCTTCACCCTTTAAAATGGGCGTACTTTCAAAATTTTGAAATCTTTTCACAAAAGTCTTGTTGATTTAATAAGTTTTTTTACCATACTGGCACATAGATGCTTGAAGTTCAGTACATATTATGACCTCAACCGTTCTTTCAATAGTATCAGCTATTTTCCGATTTCATTCAAAGTTAAGTCCAAAAACATCGTAAAAACTTGAAGTTTTTTTCATTTAAAGTGTTAGTAATTTACGTCAATCTGCTAAATATACTGCAATATCGATACATGTTTTGCCAGTGTTACGTTTTATTTTAGACACTCTGAAAATCTAGTCTTGTGAAATTTAGCTGTACCTCACCCCTTCACCCGTTTATAGTTGTGTCCTGTCTAAATTGTAAAGTTCTTTCACCGAAAATGGTGCTATCCTAAAACTTTAAATTTACTATTATGGTACTTAGATGTTTGAAATTTAGTACATATTATAACTTCAAATAGGTCATACTATAGTAAAAGCCATAAGTCAATTTTAATACAAGTTTAGTCATTGTCATAATTTAGTAATTATCGTATTTGTTACACCTATAGCTAGGAATCCTGCCAATAATTCTCCCTAGATTAACCTTAGGGATTTTGTTAACCTTAGGACCAAACCCTACGTTAAGACAAAATTTGAGCTTTGATCTGTATTTTATTTTTATCTGTATTTTTTTGACGTAAATTATTAGACGATAATGAATTAGGGGGAACGAACTAGAGGGCATGGGGCGGAGCCCCCATCGAGCCGTAGGCGAGTACAACTATACATTGGTTGCAGCAACGGTGAAAACCATAACTATGGACTCCGGTTCATTGGAATTTTACAATATCCAAACTGGCTGTCCGCCACATTGGTTCTGATGAACGAGAGTGCACTGTATAAAATTGGATAATGTAAACTTCACTAAATATGACAATAGCACAGTACCTCTCTGGTATGCGAACTCAGCGACCTTGGTGGCGACCTTGATGGAGATTTCCTTGATGTTCTGCAGAGGAGGGTACAGACTGCCCTGCTCCAGATCTTGCTCTGATACCATGTCAGCCAGGGCCTGTGCAACACACACGCCAGTTTGTTGAGATAGTGTTTTTGTGTTAACATCTAAAATTTTTAGTAATTGTTCTTTGCTACATATTCAAACCTATTCAGATACCTTTACCTAGATATTCAGGTGTACTTAGCCCACCACATGGGCTAATTTCCCCATTGTGGCTGTATAGAGACAATTAATACAGAACCAATAAGAAGGGAATGTTAAAATACTTTAGCCCTTGAAAACAAGAGTAGAATAAAGTTCTAAAGCTTGGGTTATTTTCCCTAATAGACATAGAAAATATGAAATAGAAAGCGCTTCTTTCTATTTCATAAATGCCAAAATGAGCATATTTGTTTAAAAAAATGAAAACCATAACACACATCTATAAAATGACCCTAGCAGGCTGTTTCCATTTAATCGATTAGGTTTATCCTATATTAATAAATAAATAGTGGTGGTGCTATCTGTGTTTCAAGGGTGGCGTTTTCACAGTTCTATAAGGACATATCTCAACTTATTTGGTTATGCATTCTTTGGTAGAAGCAAAGGAGGCTAGAATAAATGAGTAGATGTTAAAATTAAACTTTTTGATGCTTGAATTTAAATTTTTTTTTTTTTTAATTTGGCAAACCTCTTTTTGCCTTACTTTGCCCCGTCCACATATACTATTGATCTGTGCGTAGTTAATTTTAGACAAAGTAGGGAAGTGAGCCGCTACAGTACAAGCTGAATGGTACTGATAAAAGTCATTGGTAGAACACCGATTCCAACCCTTTGACATCGCTGCCATGGTCCCAAAGTTTGGCGCGCTAACCACTATGCCACCGATTCACCCAATACACAATAAAGTTTAACGTTTGGAAAGCCAAGTCCAAACCACAATTCTGGACATTGGTTATCAGCTGAATCTACCTTGCATTTAACTATCTAGTAAATATTTCGATTTCTTGATTTTCGATTTTAAGTTTTTATAGACCATACATAAAGTAATTTTTAACTTATTACTCTTTTAAAGCAAAATCAGGTTAAATTCTGATAAATTTCAAAATAATAAATCCATTACTCCCATGAACTTCAAACATCCAATTTAATAACAAAATTTTACCTCAGTTTACCTTTTCCTGAGGGGTTAGAATCTTTATTGCATGATAAGTCCAGATAATCTTCTACAATTCAATAGGGTCTTGGTCCCATGTATGACGGATTATCATGAGTGTACTGTATAAGATATTAATACAAGTATGAACTTTGCAAAACTCTACAAGTGAATAAAAATATGGTAAATGAGAATATGTTATCAACTGAAAGAGCAAAGAGAAACTAAAATGCTACAAAATATCTTTGTTTTTTATCTTTGGCTTTGCCTTGTGGCTATATTATGATGTCACAATTTCTTGTCCACAATAATTGTGCTGAATAAATTGATTTATTAAGTGGGGGGAAAAAGTTTAAGCTTAATAAACATTTCAGCAGCAACATCTTGTAGACTAACCGATGAGGCCATGAGGAACACTTCGTCGCTGATATGTCTGATGCCGGCACAGATGACTCCGAGGGCGACCCCAGGGAAGATGTAGGCATTGTTACCCTGGCCGGGGACGAACCTCTGGCCCTGGTAGCTGACGGGGGCGAAGGGCGAACCACTGGCGAACACTGCTGTACCCTGCGGAGAAATGACGTTGATTACGGCAGCTGAACAATGCAGGAAAACTCGTCATTGCACTTACTATTCTGATAGGAGCATTTGCCAGTGCAAGAAAAAAAGTTATTACAGATAGAAGATTTGCTGAATTACACTGCATAAAGATATACACAGGAGGGAGTATGACACCCTTTCATAGATTTAATAAAGACTAAAGAGTAAAGCCATCATTCGGTATAGCTTTCAAAAGACGGAATTCTGGGTAAAGTCTTGATTTTGTAGCTTCATATATTAGCTGTGATTTAATATTAAAGATATTGTTAAAGTTTGATTGTTTATTGAGACGAGTAACAACTGCACGTAAAAGTTACATCAGGTAACCAAAGTAATGAACTTTATAATCGTATCGAACTATTGGCACTTCATATACCCATCTTTAACTTAGGCTCCTAATTTTTATGTCAATCTACATTTTTCTGTATTTAGCGGTAAAGCACAGTATTTAAATGTATGAAGAAATTTGAATATAAACTAAGACCTCTAGAGGATATCAAAACACAGTCTTTCAGCTTTGCAGTAAAGTACTAAAAATTAAACCTCTTATGATGCGAAATGTGTTTCATAATTTTTTTAATTCCAATATAAGACAAACTTCAATCATTAGACTCGTATCAAAAAGCAAACAGTTCCTCAACTTTATCAGTTTTTTCCTAGCGGTTAATAATTTTTATAAATAGTGGACTACTGTTGAGTTTTCTTTGACTCACGTTGGTGTAAGCGTAAGCTTGCTCGGCAGTGCACTCAGCCTTGCTGGTGGGGTTGCTGAGGGCGAAGATAATGGGCCGCTTGTTGTGCTGCGCCATCGTCTGGATAATCTCAGGGGTGAAGGCGCCGGCGACCGCGGCCGCACCTGCCACACACAACATTCCAACCAACAGTTAGAATACAGGGTTCATCAGTTTGTGACAATAATATTTGTGGTGCCTGGTCATACCGTACTGAATCATCAAAAGAGGTTTTCCCTGTTTAGAAAATCCACAAATAAATTTAACTAGACGCCAAATTAAAATCAAACTCTACAATTTGTTTGAAAACTTGTAAAGTTGTTTGTATATGTGTTTACCATAGTTATAGTAAACATTAAAACTCTGTGCAAAACACAACATTTTAATTTAAACAGGCCCAAAAATGCAGTTAGCAATTTTGAATTTTTAAGCTTATATGACATATTTAACTATTTCAGCAGAATGATTTGTGCTAAATTTGAAGTAAACGGATTAACTCTCGGTGATTGCAAGATGAAATAAATGTGAGTTTTCATGGCCAGAAGCTAATTGTACTGATCTGATGACAGGAAATGTAGTGCACAGAACACATCACACATTATTGCATATTCTCATATTGCATTAAGTCTCATATTCTCTGCTCTTTGCAGTAGCTGACAGGCTGTGCGTTCAGGCTTATTAGAAAAAATATATACACAAACTTGTAGATATTGGTTGATTTTGTTTAAAAACATTATTTTTCATGGACTTTTTTAAGATCTTGTGTAATCTTATGGTTCGTTCAGCCACACCTTGATATGCTGAATGTGCTGCTTCAAACCTTACCTACTGCCTAACATACCTTGGATCACTTCCATAATCAAGACCCTATGCTGCCACAGGTCCTATGAAATATGAAATAGACAAGATCGATAGTATTGTACCCATAACTAAATAATTTAAATTAATTTCATATAAATAAACAATTTAATAAATATACTGAAATACACACAGAAAAATATTTCAGAAACTGGAATTTCCTTTCAAAACTTTCAGGATAGTAGTATAAACAGAAAGGACTTAAACAAATCCAAAACATATTGCTCTATACAAAGAAAACTGTAGGTCCTGTAACAGAGAATGTTTTTTATGTGTGTGCTAATGTTGTCAACCTTCTGGTTAGTCACTATTAGGCTACTTGATTGTGTTCTTCTACATTTGGACTTTCAATAATTTTTTAAATTTCAAACACCAGTGCAAATGAGCTATGACTTAATTTTAAAAATGATTCAACTAATACTTATCTAACCACTTTGCTTATCAACCGAATGTAGATAATTTGAGCCTACAAACGTACCGACGAGGATGTTGGGCTTGAGCACTTTGACAGCGTCACCCAGGGTTCGGATCGGGGGGCGAGCGTGGGCGAAATGCGCCTTGTGGCCGGAAATGCCGCCCTCGGGGCGATCCTTAACGATCAGTCCCTTGGAATCGACCAGCCAGATCTTGGAGCGTGCATCTGCCTCAGACGTGCCTTCCGCTTTCATGGCCATAACACAAAGCTCGGCGATACCCAGCGATGCCTGGAAGCAAAACAAAAATTAACGTATAACATTGATTTAATGTAATAAACAATATTTCCAGTACATAAAATAATGTTTGATTTTAATATTATATGTTTAAGAAAAGGTTTATCACCCAAGCAGGGGCGGACTGGCCCGCCGGCCCGCCGGCCAAAGGGCCGATGCGCCTTCTTAATATTCCAATCTTTGCGCCTCGTTCAAAACAATACGGTATTTGTTAAAATTCAAACACCGAATGTTAAAATGTGAACCGAGACACATTTCTAGAAAGCAAGAGGAGAGTGAGAATTTCAGCAGTAAATAGATAAACATAAATTCGAGTGTGAGACCTGAATTTGACACTGTCGACAAGCGAGAGCAAAGCAGTTCTTCTCTCTCGTACGTGTATGCCTACTTCCGACCGAGTAGAGTAGAAGACACTTTACTCTGTGGTCTCTGGTCTGAGCGGTGTAAAACAGCTGTGCGCTTCCCGCGTCATTTTACGCCGAACCCGAAAAAAAAGAATAAAATAATAATAAAATAAACACTGCATTGGTGTCCATAACCGAAACTGTGATCGGTCGGTATCGGTGTTCTCTGTGGTAAACCGTAGTAACGAAAACGTTGAACTAGTGAAGAGTGTGAGAGCTGTCAATTATGCTCCGGTCTACCCCAGCCCGAATGCAGCCTCGCGGCCGCGGCCGTAGCCCTAGGCGAGTTTTATGACTGCAGAGGTTTACGGGGATCGTGTTTTAAAACTAACCAATTAAGATACAGATTGGCTCTTAGCTTTTTATAAAATTAGAAAAAGGATCTTGTCGGCTATTTTTTAGAATTTTTAAATAATATTTCTAATTTTAGCTATAACTGACTAAAGTAATTTGTTTTCTCCATGTAAATGCAAGGGTTTTGTAAGAATCCTGTTATCTTCTGCTAAATGCAACCTAGAGCTACAACTAAAATGTCATATTAAAGAAGAATAACGGTGCTAAATTTCCTTAGTTACACTATCAAAACTAATGGAAAATTTCAGTTAAAAATAAAAAAAAACCGATGATTTTAGACAGTTATAGCTGAAATTAGAAATTTTATTTTTTAAATCTAAAAAGATAGCCGACAAGATCCTTTTTTACACTGTTATAAAAAGTTAACATGTAATCTCTATCTTATGTGGTTAGTTTTAAAACACGATCCCCGTAAACCACTGCATCTATAAAACTCAAAAACAGATGATTTTAGACAGTTATAACTGAAATTAGAAATTTTATTTGAAAATTCTAAAAAAATAGCCGACGAGATCCTTTTTTCTACTTTTAGAAAATGTTAAGAGTCAATCTCTATCTCAATTGGTTAATTTTCAAACACGATCCCCGTAAGCCATAAACTCGCCTAGCGCTACGGCCGCGAGGTGGCATTTGGCATATTGTTGTTCGGGCTCAGGTACACTTGAGCCTTAATATGTCTGGTTTAAACTGATTTGAGTCAAACGCTTAAATTTATTTTGATACCTATTACACTGGATACATGGACGTAAGTAGTTTTGTAGAACCAATAATTTTACAAAATTACATCACATTTTGTGTAGGCCTAGGTATTTGTAGTTAGATACCTTTACATACGAAAAGTTAACCAGTATTTTTATATGTGGCTAAGCTTAACACCTATAAATCAATGATTTAAATAGGCAAAATAATTGGATCAAATTTGTTATATTTAGGCCTAGGAACAGAAAGCCAGCCCAAAATACCTTCGAAATTATATAGGCTATAATTTCAATTCGTTTGTAAAAATAGATTAGGTAAGCAATCCAAACCTACTTTCTTTTGAACATAGCTTACGAGAATCACTAGTTAGGCTTATATCAATTTAAATTAGATTTTGCTAATTTGTGTACTTTACCATTACTCTGTATGGTAAGTTAAACTGTATTTTTATTTGGGGCTAAGGGCCTATTTATTAAAGATTTAAATAGGCTCTATTCTATGTTACTAATTGGATCAAATTTGTTATTAGCCTATTTTAGTACTCTCAGCCAGCCAAAATCTTCGCAATTCTATCTAGGCCATAATTAACTTTTTGTTTGTAGAAATAGGGTAAGTAGGCCACTTTACTGTTAAAGTAGGCTATTCTGAAATTAAAGTTATGTTTTGAAAATAAAAATTTAAAATGTCACCCTTGTATTTTTAGCTAGGCCAAGAATTTTTTAAGTTATACTAAAGCCTAGATAGTGTTAATTGGCCCTAACCCTACCAATACCAAAAATGGTGTGTAAAAATTCTGTTATTTACAGTGCCATTACATGCTGTTATTTTTTGCGGGTTGTAAACAGGAAGCACAAGATTTATATTATTTGCATACAAGGGAAAATAGTGAAAATACACAAATATAATACAAAAGAACCTAAGACAATAATTTGTATTTTGTTTGGATATTTAATGTCAGAATAGCAACAAACCGTGTGTATAGGATGCCATTTTGTATATTTTACCGGGGGAGGGGGGGGGGGGCCCAGACCAACGGTGTGCGCCTTCAGGCTAATCAAGGTTTACACCCTAATGGGGTACCCAGTCCGCCCCTGCACCCAAGCACCTGAATTTTAGCCAAAAGAATGTAATGTTTAAAATCATTTATTCTACTGTGCACAACAACTTTTTTAATGGCTTGAAAATATTTTTTTTCTTTATAAAAAATGTTTAAAGTAACACTTTTCCAAAATAAACATTTGGAAACATATTTTATTGCTAGTTAAGTGGAGGGAAAAATTGTGAACAATAAAAATTAATTTACAAAACTGTTTGTTATTAGTTTTGAATAATATACATTTTATTGCTGTTTAAACTGGAGCTGAATAGCTAATCAGCTGATTGCTCACCTCTCCGGCTCCCTGGAAGAGAATGACGTTGTCGGACAGTCGGGTCTTGGTGATACGCAGGGACGCCAACATTCCAGCGAGGGCGACCGAAGCTGTTCCTTGGATGTCGTCGTTGAACGTGCAGTACTTGTCTCTGTACTTGTCTAGGAACCTGAACGCGTTGTGGTTGCCAAAGTCTTCAAACTGTGAAAATACCTTGTGTTCAGTATTCGTTGATGTTCAGATTTGAATAGGCAGTGAATTTTTATTTTTTAATGATGTGGGTGGTCGATTATACCTGATAGTGAAATTTATGGTTTTAATGCAAGCAATTATTGTAAGTCATGCATGTTACAACCTTTATGGATATAGCTTTTCGTAACTACTCTTTCAAGTAAAAATCATTTCTTTCATATTTCTTTAATTTCAGATTTCAACATTGATAATAATTGTTAACTAGAATAGTAAGCTACATAGAATCTTTAGGGCATTACTCTCAGTTTATTTGTTAATTTAGATTTTTGACCAAGTATAAGGTTTCTTTAACATTAGTTAAAATGATGATTTATCTAGGAACCACACCTGAATAAGAGTGTTCTGGCCATAGCGGTGGACGACAGCTTGCATGAACTCATCGATGAAGTCATCGTATTCCTTGCCAGTGACTCTCTTCTGCCTCAGTCCGATGTAGAGAGGGTCATCTAGAAGTTGCTGAAAGAGTATTCCAAGTTAGACTATTTAACAAATGTGAATACAAGGCAATATATAAATTCATTGGAGCACTTGTAGTAAGCCACAATGATAAACAATAATATTATTGTTATAGTTTAAGTATTTAGTAGTTTTAACTTGTTGTTATTGTTAATTATATTATTGTAAAAGGTGGTTGGAATAATGGATTACTAAGAAAGTTAAAAAAAAATACAATTCCAGGAAAACTATTGTTTTTATTTATAAAAATACTTAAAAACTACAAATACAGTGTGTATACAAAATAAAAAATAAAAAAGTGATGAACATCCAAAATTTCTTACAAAAATTAAGGTTCACACCCTTTTGTGCTTTGTCAAAACATGAAATCTATGAACATACCAACTGACGGCGCCAAAATTTAATTCAGATTACTACAATTCTTACTTCATGCGTTTCCACTACCATGTGTATTGAGATTCAACTGTAGTTTCCATCAAGCTTGAAAGTTCATTAAAAATATGTCAAAATTATTTTTCTGTTTTACTTACACTACACTAGCTCTGAACAATTTCTTAAAGCATATTGATACGTGGGTCCAGTTTAGACATTTTGGACTGTTTTACTGAATAAAGCTTCAGTAATCTGCACCAAAGGCCACTGATGTTGATAATAATAATAATAAATAATAATGTAAATAAACTTAAAGCTGACCTGAGTGTTGGTTCCCACATCGAGTGTGATGGGCAGGCACTGGTGGGGCTTGATGCCCGCCAAGGCCGTGTACAGGGCCAGCTTGCCCACGGGAATGCCCATCCCGTATGCTCCGAGATCTCCCAGACCTAAGATACGCTCTCCGTCCGTCACTACAATGGCTCTCACGTCTGCCTCGGGCCTACACACATGTAAATCAGTTATTTAGCTAAAATACAGCAATTACAGTGGAGAATTGTTTCAAACTAATTAGAAAAGGAGTGGTTCAGGTAATCAAATTGATCAGATAATCAAATACAAAAATTATTTAAACTTTAAAAGACAAATCAATTTGTAGGAAAACTAGTCAATGCAGTGTTATATATAGCGTATGGACAGATACTCTGTAACTACAAGAAAGTCTTTTATTCTGTATATAGTAAAGGGTACTTTATTTTTCAACATGTAAAAAAAAACTTCTTATTACAAACGAGGTTGAAACCATTAATTCAGGTATATTTTGAACATTAGGTCATACAATTTGGACATACTACCCTTATAAAAAATAGGAAAATGTAATAATACTTTTTTGTAACGGTAAATTAGTCTGGACTGGAGTATTATTTACTAGCAAGCATTATCTCTTGAATCAATTACCGTGGCACTCGACAGATTCTAACACTGGATTACTTGGGGGGAGTTAGTTTTGTAATCATATACATTATTCTAGCTGGTTGTTTCAAATTAAATCCCATTGTTATTTTCAATGAAACGTTGGTCTTTTTAGTACTTTAAGTTTTTGACTCAGCTGTTTCATACTCATTTCAAGAAGGACTCTTTCAAGAAAATATAAATCTATAGTATGGTAAGTTAAGTTTGCCATAAGTTCTGGTGTTAAGAGTTTTCAGGTCGCACTAGTGCCTCTAACATGACCCAATGTCTCTTTTTGGAGCCGGGGGGAGCAACGGCTTAACGTGCCTTCTGATGTACAGTAGACCCTCTCATATTCGACCTTCCCACAACCGAGTCCTCCCAATATCCGACCTAGTGTCAGACCATACACGGTCTGTTGGTGAGCTTGTTCATACTTGAAAGTGTGTCTCATCTACACTTTTTAGGCCTATGCCTTATTTTTTGTTAAAAATTGGCAGTTAAGCCGTGTTTGTTGATGAGGGATGATATATGACTTCAATCTTGTCAATACTGTTTGGGTTTATTTCAATTATTAATTACTCCTCCCGATATCATTCTTTTGGCCATTCCCACCATGGCCAGGTACCCATATGATCGGTTATGAGGTTTTATTGTGAGTTAGTGCATTTATTTTCATATTTGTATACAGGGTGATTGATATAAGTGTGCCAGCTGTTTTACATGGAAACTGTAAGAGCTATCGAAAAAAGTTAAATAGTAACCCCCCTGGAAATTAAGTCTAGTTTTTAATAATGATAATGAATTTTTTTAAAGTAGGCCATTTTTCCAATATGGCGGCCAACTTTAAAACTTCTTATGGAACACCCTACATTTTATGGTGTTTATGAAACTTTCATAACATTTTAAGACTTTTTTATTCTTTGCCATTTTTCTCTAAACCTAACGGTTAGGGAGCTAGAGTCAATTAAAGTTCATTTTTAGTTCCATAAGAATAACATGGAGCAAACTTTATCTGCCCATATCTCCGAAACCATTGATTAAAATAAAAAATAATCAAGAATAAAAATGTCTTGAATTGATGTTTTAAGAACATTTTTTTCATAATAACAAAAACAATTTTGAAATTTTTATTTTTTGCCCACTATATTGGAAAGAAGCTAATTTATGCCTAAATGATAATTTTTATGAGTGAAATGTTCTTAAAATATCAATTTAAGACATTTTTAATCTTGATTATTTTATATTTTAATCAATGGTTTCGGAGATATGGGCAGATAAAGTTTGCCCCACGTTATTCTTATGGAACTAAAAATGAACTTTAATTGACTCTAGCTCCCTAACCGTTAGGTTTAGAGAAAAATGGCAAAGAATAAAAAAGTCTTAAAATGTTATGAAAATTTCATAAACACCATAAAATGTAGGGTGTTCCATAAGAAGTTTTAAAGTTGGCCGCCATATTGGAAAAATGGCCGACTTTAAAAAAATTCATTATCATTATAAAAAACTAGACTTAATTTCCAGGGGGGTTACTATTTAACTTTTTTCGATAGCTCTTACAGTTTCCATGTAAAACAGCTGGCACACTTATATCAATCACCCTGTATACTTGTGCTCTCTTTGCCATTTTACAAGGTTATTTAATGTTGTAGACAAAATTAGTGTACTCAGATAATTGACTTCTGGATACTCAACTGTGTACTGTAGATGAAAAAAGGTTCTGCATCATCACTAGCTATGGTTTGCATTTTACTGGTTACTTTGCGAGTTGTGAAAAATCTTCGGCAACACATCATACAATTATATCTTTATTCATTCATAAATTTCTGTATCTCTTCTTCCCCTTACATCTAGAATGGTAAAATTATCTGGACACTTTGGTGGAATGTTTTGGGTGTCATACACACTTATTTGTTTTAGGGGAGAATCACTTTAGTTTTTCTAGACATTTCCATTAGTGACCATTTACCTCTCATCTAAACGGAATAAACATTCACTCAGGAAAGTTTGGAAAAGCTTCATGCTTTAGCCATTACATTTAATAGGTATTTTGTGTTTCTTGTCATGCAATCAATCATTTCCTTCAAAAAAAAAGATAAGTTGAAAAGATTGTTTTGATTTTTCTTTCTCTATTACTCTTAACGAATCATAAGCAAGGTCCATACAGACTGTGTCATTTTAACAGCAAATTAAAAAATGTAAACGTTTTACAATACATCAATCCTTAAACCTAATAAGTTGAAATTCATAAAACACACTATCTTATTTAGGTAGTAATTTTCTACTCTATTTCATTTCCTTGGATAAAAATGTATAAATTGACATTTATCTACTATTAAACTGGCTGTTTTGTTTTATTAATCATTCAAACAGGCAGAAGTAAGAGTAGGGCCTACATTTAAAGCCAAAACGTAATGTTAAGTGAAACGACAAGACATTCATTTTACATAATGTTTTGGCTCAACTGCTTCAATGTGTTGTTTACCGGGCATTTACTGTCAAACACCTCACTTGTATGTCGTAGACTGGTTTTTCTATCTGTGACTACCTAGTCATTTAAACTACTAATTATGTCTCTTTAATGTCTGGTTTCACATTTGAAGAAAGAAAATTGGTGGTATCGGTATACTTGTTACATTCAACCATTCATAGATTGGTAGACCAATAGTTTTCAAGCTAATTGTATAAGTTATGCAAGTGTTTTCAGAACTAGCCCCTACCCTATTACTTACTAATGTTATTCACTGCCAACTAACATCAGCTTTAAAAATTTTTATAGAACAAAAAATGTTTATAACTTGTGTTACAGTAAATTGCATGAAAATAGTCCGATGGAAATTGTAACAGCTGGGCCCCCATCAACAATGAATATGCAAGTGTTTTCAGAACTAGCCCCTACCCTATTACTTACTAATGTTATTCACTGCCAACTAACAACAGCTTTAAAAATGTTTATAGAACAAAAAATGTTTATAACTTGTGTTACAGTAAATTACATGAAAATAGTCCGATGGAAATTGTAACAGCTGGGCCCCCATCAACAATGAATACAGCATCAACCCCTCTAACCCTGCAATGTTGTGATTTATGGTTGTGTATTTTGAATCAGTGTATTGACTCTCATTAGACTATTTTCGGGCAGTCTACTGTTATCTGTCATCTATAATTAATGACTTTAATTATTGTAGAAAACTATGCAGCATGGTTTTTATAAAATATGATAATCTCCCTTTTTAAAGTCCTTGGCATATGCTCTACCTGAAGTTTTCCAATTGGCCTTTGTAGAATATTTATTAACGTAGTATTAATATATTCGTTCATCTTCCAGCGCTATAGCAGCTCACTCAAATTACTTGGAAATTATTTCTTTCATTGATTTAGAGTTTTTATTCAAGTTTTTATATCCAAGTTTTTCTGAAGTTATGTGAAAATGTTTATAAAGAGCTTGTAATGTTTTTCAAATTGTTTTCCCTCATTACTAAAAAAGTGCTTTGCAATGCCATAGAAACAACTGCGAGGCTCTAGGATATTTTTTGATCACCACTAAAATTCAGTAAAAGTAAAGAAATCTTTAGAGAACGGATCTCATTGTCCTACCTCTATCCTCTAAAGGTACAGAACCTTTTTTATCGTCTCTAGGTGTTTACTCACCAGTTCTTCAAGACCTCGAAGACGTGCCCCTTGTCGTGGATGGTGATGAACAGTCCGCGCGGCCGTCGGTAAATCATTCCGTACTTCTGACACGCCAGACCCACAGTGGGGGTGTACACGATGGGCATCAGCTGTTCAACATTCTCCGAGAGGAAGCGGTAAAATAACCTCTCATTACGGTCCTACAACAAGAATAAAAATTATTAAGGGAGATTTTATAATTTTTAGGCCTAGGTTATGAATGGTTTACTTAAATGATGGACTTGTTTAAAAATATTTCAAAGGTTTTTTGTAAATTTCCAAGGTTTCATCTAAGTTAGAATATTCATTTTTAACATTATATACGCAATTATTTTTTTATTATTTTATGAGACTTTTATTTTTATTTGTGTATAACAGATCTTGAAATCGGTGTAACCTTGATCAAAACAAACCTATTGACAATCATCATAACATTTTATCAATGTTTTTTATTAAAATAACAATTTATGAAAACCATGGATGGCACTCTCTAAATAACCCTGGCTACAACCACCTATCAGATTAATTCCCCTATTCTCATGGCAAAGACATTTTGTGCATAGCTTTTATTCATAAAAATTCTTTTCGAAAGTTAACATTTGTCATTATTACACTTTTAGGTGATGGTTCACTTAAGAAGTCTTGAAAATCTTAAATGTAAGCCTAGGTTGATGTGTACATCAAATTAAATTTCTCCCTTAGCAGAGAACATGCTGCAAAACTGACCTAGAAAGTATGACCAAGTCGAAAGTAGCAAGCAATAAAAAACTTGGCATCAAAAAAATATTGCTGAAATTTTAAACATTATAGCCTATAACTTCTTTGTTTAAAGTTCATTTCGACTACTTCAAGAAGGGATCGAAATCCTACTAGACTACATAGTGGCAATCTTTAAGGGCAGCTATGCCCTAGGACATATACCAAAGAATTGGAGGAAGGCAAGGGTGGTGTTCCTTTTGAAAAAAGGGAGGGATCCAGCCCAGCCCAAATCCTACCGGCCTATCTGCCTTTCATCCTTCATGCTAAAGGCGATGGAAAAGGTAATAAATCGACACATCAGGGATGAGATCCTTTCAAGGTCTCCTCTAAGTGCGAACCAACATGCATTCAAGATGGGAAAATCAACTACAACGGTGCTAAGTAGCCTAGTGGGAAAAATAGAAGACACACTGGCAAACAGAGAGATCCTTGCGGGGGTCTTTATGGACATTCAGGGTGCTTTTGATAATGTAGGGTACCGATCCATTGAGGAAGCCATAATGGACAAAGGAATTCCAAAGGGCACTGCCTCCTGGATAATGGCTCTCCTACACTCCAGGGAAATCACAGCCTCAGAAGGTGACCACACAGTGACAGTTAGGGCTAGGAGGGGCTGCCCCCAAGGAGGAGTGCTCTCCCCCCTTCTGTGAGCACTGGTGGTCGACGATCTGCTGAAAAAGGCAGAACAGAAGGACATAGATCTGCAAGCCTTTGCCGATGATCTAGTCCTCACCGTCAGAGGGAAGCACAAAGGAACTATAGAGGACCTAACCCAAACTGCGGTGATCTTCATCGATGAATGGTGCAGCGGGGAAGGACTGACCATAAACCCGGAAAAAACCGAGCTGGTCACATTCACAAGGAAGAGAAGAACTAGCATCTCCCCCCCAACGATAAGAGGAATGAGTGTCAAGGACGTAAAGGAAACCAAATACCTAGGAGTAATCCTAGACCGAAAGTTAACCTGGTCCAAACACTTAGATTACGCACTTGCCAAGGGTACAGGAGCTATGGGTGCCTGCAGAAGGACCTTTGGAAAAAACTGGGGCCTAAGCCCCCGGCTAATATATTGGACTTACGAGGCCATAGTCAAACCAACAGTAACATACGCATCCTTCGTGTGGTGGCCTAAAGTTGAACAGACAGTTGTAACAAAAAGACTGCAACAGCTGCAAAGACTGGCCTGCACAGGAGTATGTGGAGCGACAAAATCCTATCCAACTGTAGTGCTAGAAGCAGTTCTAGATATGCTTCCACTCGGAGCAGAGATTAAGAGAAGGGCAGCTATCTCAGCCCTCAAAATGGGCAGCAGAAACGAAATTAAGCCCCAAAGGGATACGGGCCACATGTCTATATTAAAGGAATTTCCCAACCTGGACATGGAACTGCGAATCCCAGATCTGATGGTCAAGAAATATGACTTTGAGAAACCTTACCAGGTCACTGTGGGTGAGAGAGCGGACTGGCAAAAGGACAACCTCAACATGGGCGGAGCAAGCCTTGTATTTTATACAGATGGCAGCCGGAAGGACAACAAATCAGGGCTAGGAGTGTATGGCAATAGAACCAGCATCTCACAGGCCCTAGGCTGCACGGCAACGGTATTTCAATCAGAGGTCCTAGCGATTGAATGCTGTGCTTGGAACATTCTGGCAAGAGGGCTAAGGAGAGGCAAAATACTTATCCTCTCAGATAGTCAAGCTGCTTTAAAAGCACTAGACTCGTTCGTGATAGACTCACGGACAGTGCAAGGCTGCAAGAGCGCTCTAAAAGCGCTGGCGGAGCACAATCAGGTACAGCTAGGCTGGATACCGGGACACTCCGGGCATGAAGGCAATGAAAGGGCCGATGCTCTGGCAAGAAAGGGCTCAGACGAACAGCTAATAGGACCGGAGCCCTTCTGTGGTGTCCCCCTGTGCATAGGACAAAACAAAATCCTATCCTGGGAGAAAGGTCAAAAACAGGAAGCCTGGAACAACTTCCCAGGAGGGAGACAATCAAAAATACTGATTGACCCTTTTAACAAGAAGTGGAAGGAGCTGCTTAGCCTAAACAAAAGGGAAATCAGTCTTCTAATAGGGATGCTAACTGGTCATGGGCCACTGAAAAAACACCTCAAGACAATCGGACTTAGTCAATCCGATCGATGCAGATTCTGTACAATGGAGGTAGAATCCGCCGAACACCTATGGCTGGACTGTCCGGCCATCTCTCAGAGAAGGTTGATATTCCTAGGAAAGGTTGTATTAAAGCCAGAGGAAATAAGGGAGATGGAGATAAACCCGCTGTTAGGCTTCGCGAAGAGCCTTCATCTGACATATTGATAAACATAAGGGGTGCTACAATAGGCCTTTCAGGCCGAATTAGAAAAAGGTATTACTACCTGGCCCCATCAAATGAAAAAAAAAGTTCATTTTGGTGATGGTGAGTTTATGTTATTGTTTGGTAAATTATTGCGGACATTTTCCATCACTGATTAGTAAAAAAACAATTTCACGGCATTCCAGATTTCGAAACTTCGTGAATTTGTTTTTTACTAATCAGTGATAGAAAATTTCTGCAATAATTTACCGACAATAACATTAAATAACTTTTAGGACATTCAACCTTTTGAGGTAAATCACTTAGAATTCAAAACCCTTTAAAATGATATATGATAATTATGACATGGAAAATTACAATTTTCCTTGCGACTTTTATTAGGAAACGTCTCACCTCTTTATCCGTATTTCGTGAAATGTAGCCCAGCCAGCTGCTACGTTACTCTAAATAAAAACTAAAGTAATGCACATTACAGCGGTTTACTTGCAGAATGTTACCTAGAGATTGATTTTACCTGCAGGCCCATGAGGTAGATGTACTTGTTGAGGTCTTCTCCGTACCTCTCGACGCTCTGGCGACACAGCTCCAGTTGCTCCTCCTGGGTCTTGAAGCGAGGGGGGATCAGCCCGTGGATGCCGAGCACCTGACGCTCCTCCAGGGTGAACGCCATGCCCTGCAGAGAAACGGCACGGTCAACTACTTGCACTACTGTACATGGTCATTGATTATTCTATGTATATTCAATTGTTATACCCCGTTCAAAAGTTGTAGCTCTTTGTGCTACACTAGTAGTTTTATTGGCTCCCATTTGAAAATATTTGTTAAGTACATGAAAATATATAACTTGTTAAAACATTTTGACAAGAGTTGTACCGGTATCTTAGTAATGTTTGTATCTTTTCATGAAACAGGTCATCAGTAAAACCCATGTAAACAGCAAAATACTGCATTAAAAAACAGAAACTTTTAAAAATAATTTTAAACTACTGTATTTTAGATTTTTAATATTTATGATAAGTAACAAAAAAATAAATACTATAAACAAACAAATAATGTGTATAACAAATTAAAATATAACAAGAGGGCCCGTGCGCAGATAGCATATTTTGTAATATATTTCTTTCTGTTTATTAGAAATCCATCTTACAAATCGAAAAAATTATATGACTTTTCAAACAATATTTAGCCTATGTTGATTCTGCAGTGACAGGCGATCTATTTTTGTTTACAATCTGACTTTAAAATTCATATGATCAGCTGTTAAGTTACATTTCACATCTAAAAATCTTATAATGAAAGTTGGTCAACATTTTAAAGTGCCCTGTCAAAATGAATGAAAGACTAGGGGGGCGAAGCCCGAAACGAAATTACCTTTTTAGTCACCTTCAAACACGCGCTAGATCATGAACTTTAAAATTACACATCTATCTTAAAATTCAGGTAAGTAGGTCGAGAGAAAAATATGGATGTAACGATGTAACAGATCAAAACCTTATTGAAATAAGAAGATAGATACAGTATATAAAAAACACACAATTCCTAAAAGTTTGCTAATATTTGGAGGCTTTAATAGCAAATTTACATAATAAGGAGGTGAACCTCCTATAACTGAGTCAAATCATTTAGAGCATTTTTACCTAACAATCAAAAAGCTGAAATTACACCAATGATACATGCATGTGAACTGGACTATTTAGCAACTTCTGAAACCGATTCTAACGGAAACAGTTCCTTTAAATGACCATAACACCTTGACCAAGTGACTCAACATGACCAAGGAAGAAAGCCTCTTGTCTGTCATTACAAAACTGCGCGGAGGAGCCAGGCCGAGATCATTAAGGTACTCAACGTGTAATTACTGCAAGACAGCGGTGGTGGTGTACAGTCGGTTGCATGTAGATGTAGGTCAGTCGTGTGAGGCGCCTTACGCCCGCCCCGCCCTCGCATGCATTATCACATATCCGCCGGTGCAGCGGCCGTTGTCTGCCTTACTCGGTGGCGGTGGCGTAGTCCAGCTTCGCGCCAAATTGCGACGCCGGCGCCGGCGCCGCCGCCCGCCGCTTTCCACGGCCGACTACACACAATGACACTAGCTGCCGCTCAGCGACGGCTGTGGCCTGTATAGATGTGTTCAAGGAACGGTTGGTTATTAGGGTTTTATTTTTAGCAAAGTTCTCATAAGGAATAGTACCGTTACTATTTGACATAAATAGTTAACCCTTCTTTGATAGCGTAATAGTTTTGTTATTGTTTTCATTTTGTTGCAATTTTCACTTGACGCAATACTGCATACGCAAATGTGAGCTACGCCATAAAGGACACAGTCTTATCCTAGTTCAAGTGAGCTAAGCGAAAGAAATGACACTGATCATTAGCGTTATAAATTTACACAGTTTAAATGGTGAGGCATTTATTCAATTAGTAGGTAATAGCACGATAAAAAATTATAAGACTATGTAACAAAAAACTTTATTCATTGACCATTGGCCTGACTATAAAAACAAGGTTTTTTTCATTTTCGTTCAAAAGTACATTCTACGATACTGTATATCTCTTTGACTATATCGTAACTGTTACTTCACTCAGTCTTCAGCCCAGTAATAGAACAAAAGTCAACAACAGCAGCGATGTGAACAGATTTACTTTGTGTCCTCTCAACTTAATTAAAAGTTTTGCAAGCTTGAAACGAGTTTGTTCTCAGCTCACGATTAAACTAAATTAAGACTACTCATATCTTACACTTTTTAAATATTTTGAGCTAAACCAAGATCGTATAAAACTATAGTGTCAAGGATTAAAAACTAATTTTGTCACGCCTAATGAAATTTTTACGAGCTGCTCTTGAGATGTTGAAAGCTGTATTCATAGTTCCGTCGGCACGACACTTAACTCAAAATATAACCCGTGATTAGCATATCCTAAATTTCGATGCAAATCGTACAGCCTGAAGGAGGGCATTTGTAAGCGGCTGGATTTTGGATTTGTGGGCGTGAAATGAAAGTCAACTCATTCCGGCCCTCCCTCCAATTTGGTCCATCATAACTACTATCATGGGTGTATCAGGTCTGACTGTCGGAGACAATTTAGACTGTTAGCCTGACCTACTATTTCCATATCGATAGATGAAAAGGATAAAAGAGATTGGTTAGTACTTATCACATTTGACCTTAAAATGAGGCAAGTCAATAACAGGAGTTACAATTCAAAGAATTCAAACAAATTATAGAGCTGATTTTCGAAATTAATGTAGTAAATTTCGTTGAGAATAACAGCAGGGCTGGGACACCAATGTTTAGGAATAGCATAAAGTTGTTCACGATTTTTTAATACATTAGAGGTAATGTTGCATGAGAGAGTAAAATATGATAACAGGAATAACGTCTAAATAGCCGATATAATTTTATAGTTAAGTGGTTGTTGCTTAACTACAGTAATCAATCAATTTTATATTGAAGTCCCAGCAATGTTGCAGTAAAAGTGGACACATACTTTTTCATTACATCTTTGATAAGTTGTATTAACAGCTCTGATAGGATGACACATTGTGCACGCAAAGAATTTACCACTTTCTTCCTGTGAAAGCGCTCACTTGCAAAGTTGCAATGCAGGAGCTGGACCCACAGTGTCGTGAGATGATTCACCTGTTGCCAAGGTCAGTAAAGCCACAGTGTCACCCAAGGTCAGAGGAAGGTCAGTTGACGCAACATCACTAGCTGCAGGGAACCTAAATTGCGTTTCTCGGACTACTTTGATAGGCCTACTTCGGGGAAACTACCAAACTGAGAGGCCAACTGAGATGACTTTCAGGGCTGCACATTAATTTAATCTTTTAGGTAAGTATAAATGGGTTACGTAGTACGTATATTTGTGATGGATTCACCCGGGATCGACGAAGAATAACCCTATTCACCACGGTTATGCGAAAATTTATTTTTCTTAATTAGTAGATAAATGAAAAAAATGTGTATTCACTTGTACTAGGAACAACGCACATGACGTTTTGTTAAAGTAGTCAGCAGCTGAATACGTCAGGTGTATATAGCTCAATGATGGCAAAGCAAACGACAATCATTAGATGATGAAATAATGAGAATTAATTACTTGATCACGTCATATACGTATTATCGCCTCTTTTCTAACAAAACCCTCGAGGGTATAAAGCAGTTTAGTGATTCAATGGGTTCAATACGACTTTAATTTTAAAGTCCTTTGACCGCATGCATCAATTCGTGGTTGAAATTCGGTCTACAAATAGTAAGTCAATACTGTACTATGAACACAATATCAACAGCGATTTTCTAAAAAAGTTATGCAGGCTTCTACGCAAAACTGTAATCCTATTTCCGAATACAAAATGTTTATTAGTCACCGCGAAACCTGAATACATTTGTGTGCACTCGTAGCATACACAGAAATTCACTTCAGTATAAATAATTATTTTACCTTTCAACGATATTTTGTATTTTCCGTTAAAGGTCTAGCTCTAAATTCATCTTTAAAATATGTACTATATGAATAATATTACTTTTGGCTCTCTCGAATTAAAATGTCATATATAGCATGTCCCACTGTATGCCCTCCCGCATAGGTGCCTTCGATTCCAAATGACTAAAACGTGCAGAACAAACCAATTTATCGGGATAGAGTTGGAATCAAGTGGCGAAGGTATTGCTATCCTACTTGTTCACGTAGGCTATTTCAAAGTAATCCAATCCTAAAAACCGTTTAAGCTAATTCAGTTTATAGAAAACGCTGAAATGAAATTGAAAAGAAAAAATTACTTACTTAGTAACAAACGTTTCCTGCAAAACGTGGGTTACTGCAAGTGATATTTTATATAAACATCAGCAACCATCTAGACTAGAGCCTCAACGGGCGGGATTTGCAATTAAAGTGATCGTAACGTCAGTGCCGGCCGTCACGTCCGACGGACCCCCCGCGCGGCTGCAGGCTGCACCGGCCAGCTGCACGCACACGTCACGCGCATTCGTGCGGAGGCGGCGGACGATATCACATTACGTTTAATGACATGTTGCCAAACGCCGCGCCGTCCAGGCGAGGATTGGTGTTCTGGAGACTGGGGTATAATGAAGGAGCGGCAGGTATTGTCTCGCCTCCCCTCCGGCTCCGTGGAACTGGGTTACCGTCACAGGTGGGGAAATTACCTGTTTCGGGTGAATGTCGTGCTTTACTTGGCACTTGATTAAAACCGTAGGATTAAAACGGCGAAATAAAGAGTAAAGAGGGTTCTAGCACTGGTAACCTGTAGATTTGTGGATATGTTAACAAATAATTTTATATGTCTGATTTCCTCGTAAAAAACATACGTACTCATTATAAAAGGAATTAAGGGAGGAAATATTCAAGAGGTACCCACGGAGAAGAATCTATTACTGCAATTAAAACTTGACCATTTTTTTAGTCTACATATGTAAATTGCGTGGTCCATATTTTTCCCATTAAAGAAGTAAACAATCAAGTTCAGACGTTTCATTGACGAGATAACTTAAACAAAAATTAACTTTCGCTCTCGAAAAAAAACTAAATCTTCCGTGACTAAAGCATATCATAACAACAATGACCACCTGTAGTAGCCCACAATTGATAGCGAACTCCGATCCACCTCCCGATATTAACTGGCCGGAGGAGTGTAGGTAAAGAGTTGATGATTATTATATTGATCACAACGAAGAAGATATTTGCTAAAAATTAGGCAATATAAATGCATTAAAGACTTCAAATTCCTTATTTTCTTTCTTTCCAATTAAATTTGGTATTAAATGCCGTTGAAAAATATTCAATTCCTGCAGTCGTGCAGAGCTGCAACATAGGAATTATTCTAAGTAAATTTTATTGAAGATATTGTAGTACTACGTTTTAGCAAATGAAATAGTGAAAAGACTCTATGAAAACCCCCACTGTTAAGAAAAAGAAAACCTATTAATCTGCATATTTACAAAAGTAAAAAATAAAATCAAAATATAAGGTTTGTAAAAAGTAGAACACGCGCTGATGGTTTTTTTCTTTTTCTTTTGTAGCTCGAATCCAGGTACCTAATAATCGTCCATATCTTGCGTCCAGTTCGTGGTTTGTATACATATACTCGTATTACAGTGACTTGCCTAATATAAACATGTCCTAAATTTAATTTAGAGTTTTATATAAGAACGTTACAGAAAGACATGAAACTAAAATTTAGTGGCAGACACAAAAGTATGAAAGGATCCTATAGCGATGATCTTCCATTGATTCAGTCGAGACTACAGAGGATGGAACGGATAAGCAGTCAGCCTTATTGGTGCGTCTTCTTCATAATGCTTTACAAATACAAAGCAGCACGATCGGACTTTCCAATGCATTATATTGCAAAAATAAAACAAAATTTACTGTATCCTATACTATAATACGAGGAATGTCTGAAGGGATGTGTGTTTCACGATCTCGAAATCCAGCTGTCAGATTTTGCTTAAACTTTGCAATTAAAAGTGTATTGGCCCAAAAATAAGTTTAGAAAAGGCCTCCATCCCAGGAAAAATTGAATTTTGTCCGAATTTAAGTTTAAAAATCGTAATTTTTACATTGGTCTTATGGGTTGCTATTTTGGTAACGAAATAACAACGAAAGGTATACAAAAATAAAGGAACATTAATATTAAGTAGACCTTTTTAAACAGCTGTTAACTGTGAAGAGGTATAGTTGGTTGTTGGGGGAAATTTAATAGCTCTAATGACACTATATCAAAACTGAATTAAAACCAACGAGCAAGGGTCGGTTAACCTGGTACTAAGGTTTAATAAAAGGGACCATATGGGACAAAAATCAAGGAATGTTTTCATTGAACACGTATCAAACATTCTGTTAAATATTGTGTGGCATATAATAGTTTAGTCAGGATTAGCAAATCTATATATATATATATATATATATATATATATATATATATATATATATATATATATATATATATATATATATATATATATATATATATAAGCGAAATCCCACTCACTGACTCATCACGAAATCTCAGGAACTACCAAACGGATTTACTTGAAACTTTAAACATAGATTCGTTTTGCCTCCTAGGTGCTCACTAAGAAACGATTTTGCAAAATTCCTTCAGGGCTCCGCCCCACAGGCCTTCGAAATTTCAATATAATGTTATCCGCATGGCCAATTTTTTAAATAAAATTAGGAAACCTGCACCGTTGAAATTTGGAGTGATCTATTTTTTCTTAGGTGCTCAAAAAGAATTGCTTTAAAACATTCCCTTTAGGGCTCCGCCCCACAGAGGCTCACAATTACTGTATAGCCTACGTGTTGAGATTTGACATTGACGATTCTCTTTGCTTATAGATACTTATTAAGAAACTGTTTTGCAAATATAGTTTTTGAAGCGATTTAGGGCTCCGCCCTACTGGACTTCAGAATTACTTTAGGACCTCCGAGGTTAAAAATTGACATGGACGTTTCTTTTTGTTCATTTGTGCTCCCTAAGAAACGGTGTTGCAAATATAGCTTTCGAAGTTCTTTAGGGCTCCGCCCCACAGGACTTCAAAATTACTTTAGGGCTTCCGGGGTCGATATTTGACATGAACGTTTCTCTTTGCTCATGGGTGCTCGCTAATAAACAGTTTTTTAAATACAGTTTTCGAAGTTCTTTAGGGCTCTGCCCCACAGGACTTCAAAATTAATTTTGGGCCTCCGGGATTTACATTTGAATCAGACGTTCCTCTTTACTAACAGTTACTTACCAAGAAATAATTTTGCAAATTTCCTTTAGGGCTTCCTTTTGTAGAACCTCAAGATTGCCATAGATTCTAGGGGGTATAAATTTAACGTGGATGTTCCAATCATGGGAGGTATCAATAAGAAAAAATTTTCCTCTAGGGCTCCTCCCCACAAATTCTCAAAACTACTATAGATCCTACCGGTTGAAATTTAACGTAAACGTTCCGTTTTGATAATAATTGTTCACTAAGAAATAGTTTTGCAAATGTAGTGTTTTATGTTCTTTAGGGCTCCGCCCCACATGACCATGACTGTAGAGCCTACGGAGTTGAAATTTGACATAGTCATTCCTATTGCTCATAGGTTCTCGCAGGGTCTTTTCTATTTAAGAAACCTTTTCTCACTAAGAACAGGTTTTGCACAATTCCTTCAGAGCTCCACTCTACTTCATTGTTTCAATGTCATTCTTAAGGAAGTAGATTTCGTTGCTCTTTAAAAGATTTTATTAGGCCTACCTATAAAATAAATTCAATCACGGGCGAAGCCGTGACGGGCAACAACTAGTCCGTAATATAATAAAACACTTTTTGGAAATAAACTTATGTTCCACAAGTAATATTGACAAAGTTTTCAGTGGCCGTAGCTCAGTGGTAGAACTGCGGGTTATCACCCAACGAAAAAAAGATCGTTCGAGCACAAGTGCATGACTTTCAGGCGAGGAGTACTGTCAGTTAATTAATTGCTGATCTCCCCTCACTAAAAACCATACGCTATTTATTATTTATTATCATATCGATGATTTAATATAATCGTTCATAAACAACGTCGTAAAATTAACCTCAAAAGGTGAAACTAAATGAAATAATTAATTAAAGGCCTTTCGACGGTAATACAGTACCATAAATAACGAATCGGCAACTCCGGTTTACACTTAGATACATTTCAACCAGCTGCAACCAACTTGGCAACTTTAAACATTTATTGGTTGGAATTACATCGGACTGGTCGGCAGATAGAGATAAACGTAAATCAACCGGGGGATGTCGGGTGAACGAACCCGCACATAACGAGGGAGTGGGTAACACTCAGTGTGCCAAGGTGACCTGGGTACCACGTGACCTTGATACAGTCAGCTGATTGAATTGATTACCCGCCCAGATCAGCCGGCCAATCGCGTCTCAGATTGTGCACCATTGTTGTCGACAATGTTGCCACTTTCCCCGCACAAATCCGTGACCAACCTCACCAAACAAATTAACACCGGGAAAACGCGTCATTGTTTGTGTAAGGTCCTGTCGGCGATGCCGGTGGGTTGAACGGTTTGTAAACCATCAAATTAAATTGGGGCGAAAACGGCTTTAGGCTAGATATTAATTAAATTAATTATGTACTTGCGATACACAATCCATAGAAGTGGACGGTGTGAAAGTAATACACTTATGTGTGTTCCATAGTATGTTTCATGTTATGTGCGTGTTTATTATGTACACATTTGCTCTGCATTTACACATAAAGCCTATATTTACTAACTCGTTCTATAAGTATTTCTATGTCAGAAAATGATCACCAAGAAAACTCTTGAACAAAGTATGTTCTGTATCATAGCGAGAGAACCATGAATGAAACAAAATTATGTGGGGAAGAAAATACTTTAATCACACCTTCGGTATATCAAAGGCAATATATGCAATTCAAATAAGACCGGGAGATTACGAATGCAAATATCTGTATCATCACGGGCCATGGAAACGTGTTTATAAGCTGGTATGTAATCACGGGCGACTGGAAGATTTATTTGCAACGCCACATCATCTGGGTCAGGAGGGCTGCTGGAATCTAATTTGCATGGGCACCGCGTCGCTTACTTATGCGAACGGACTGCGTTGGAACAACAAGTATATACGCGTTGGTTTGGGGTTCCTAGTTTTAATATGATACATACAGGGTGGTTATTAATTGTTGGACACATTGTATACGGCAGTTAAATAAATAAAAAACAATAAACGTAGAAACATGGATTGTTTTACTATTTGATATCAAATTAATAACAATTTTACATAGTAACTAAAAAAATTAAGCGGTTAGAAAAAAAAACTGTAAATAGTTCAACTCCTAGGTCTCCACGGTAAACAGACATTACATTTTTTTTAGATATTTCAAGAGCCGAGTGTTCGTAAAGAAGGTTCACAAAGATTTAGGAACTTAGGAGAAGAATTAGAGGGGTTATTGGAAGGATAACTCCAGCAATGGTCAAGAAAACATGGTCTGAGGTTGAACTCAGGCTACACAATTTGCGTGAAACTATACAGAGCTTGTGGAAATGGTTTAGTTTACTTTTAAATGAATTAAGTAACAGAACTTTTTAACTATAATAGAAACTGTTTTTAATATGCTATTTCATAAAACAATTCCCATGTTTTTAAGTAGCTTGATTATTTATTTATTTAATATTAAAATGTGTCTAATAATTTATAAACACCAAATCTATTATAAATAATTAAGATAGATGAACAGATTGTTTATATTTGTGCGAAAGAAAGATTCTCCTGCAGATACAAGGGGATAAAACAAGCAATTGGGTCGGATCATTAAACAATAAAACATCCTAAATTTGCATATCAAATTTCAACCCATAACTTGGATAAAAAACATGGGGACGTCGGATAAAAAAAACGAATAGACGAATAATTATATATTTGAATAAATTAAGCGAAAATACAATTTACTGAATATCATAAAAAACAGAGCTATAAGCACCCCCATTTTTTAATTACAGTAAAAGAATACAAGGATATAAAAACTGCATAAAATAGGCACGAATAAGTGTTTCAAATGGGCAAAATCTAGTTTATTGTTGTAGGTTATGTATTAAGAGTAAAATGACTTTCAACAGAATATAAAGAAAGGGTAAAAGTACTTAGGTATTCTCAATTTAGTTGTGATAAAAATTTATTTCCATAATATATATATAACATATTAAAGTTAGGGTTTTCACAGTTAAATTATTATTTAAGACTTGTGGTTTGGTTTTGGGGACCGAATCGGGGGTTTGCTCCATCTAAGTCTAAAATGGAAAAGGGTGTCTAAAATGTTAAGAATTTAAAACTAGCATCTATGCCAAGATTTAATTCACAGGCCGAATTTAATCTAATGAATATCGGAAATATGAGGTGGATTAAGACCAGCTTCATACCATATTTAATACAAAACAAACAAAAAATACATTTCGGCATTAAGACATTTTTGGGAGTTAAAAAAAAACATACATGTATTTTTTAAGGTAAAGAAGAGGTATTTCAATAAGAACAGGTGCAGTGCTGGAGGCAATTATTTTAAGTAACAGACAGGTCCAATTCCACCTGTTGCGAGGATTCATTAGCAACTTTTTCAATTTCATTGTTTGGAAGTTCAAACATTTCAACGTACTGTTTTTACGAAACGCATAATATTTTCCAAAACAAAGGAGAAATGGTTTTCAAAATTGTATATATTTTTTAAAAGAAACTTTTATAATTTTTAACCGTTAATATGACTGACAAATTTAAAGACGATAGAACAATACAGCAATAAGCTAAAGCAGGCAGGCTAAACTGTTGTGTAGGAAACGAATTACGAACGTTTCGGATATAGAATTGTGGTTACAATAGGCTTTATGGTATTCAATCACGCACATTTACATTGATCTATACGGCAACAAACAGTGAATGAGGCAAGTTGGGAAGAATATGAATATTGGTCGATCAACAATTATTATCAAATTTTTAGTTTCTGGAAAATTAAAAACATAATCTTATTTGAAAGCCTTTGGTTAAAAGCACATTAAACCCTTATATAGGTTACATGTATATAATTTATAAGGCATATAAAAATAAAAAATCGCTTGGTTCAAATAAAGGAACAAAAAAGCCAAACTGCAATTGTATTTAAATTAGGACAATAACAAATTAATATTATATTATGTGTTTACTACAGTAGCAACTCATTTAGTTTTCCATTGGGCTAACACTATGAAGGCGTTATGGAGTGGAGGATGCATCCATGTTGGGAGTTGAGATCAATAGGGCTCCACTGTCGTCTTCTGGTACGACCATGACCTTCCTAAATATTTTATACTAGTCATATAAAAACATACACCAATGTATAACTCGTAAGTAAGATATTTTTCAAATACCTGAAAAATATAGTGCTTATATATATATAACGAAAATTAAATAGGCTACAACGAAGAAAATACTTAATTTCAAACTTGATAAGAGTCAATCTCCTTGTCTGCAAGTGCTAATAAAATGTACGAACGTTAAATAATTATTTTTTGATGACGAGTCGTTGCCCGTCGATACTTGACGGATACAGCTCCAGTCATGGAGAGTGGAGCGCTAGGTAGATGGTGTAAAACATGTGTAAAATGTAATTCTTAAATTTGCTATTTCCTCCCAACTAATCAGTTGCTTTACATAATTAAGTAACTTTAAACAATTTAACAATAAAAACTTATTTACTTTTTAACCCACCAACTATAAAATTGAGTAGTTTAAATAGTATAACACTGTATTATTTTTTTTGCATTAACAGAATGATATAATTATATACGTCAGGTATACTGGCAATAATAAACCAAAATCTTCTTGAGCGTTTGCTCTTCTACGGTATTTAGATAAATACATCGTGTGCTAACAATCCGCTGATTGAAAGGTTGTAAAACTAATTCATTCCTACGGTTTAAAATTTTTGTAATATAGGAAAGTAAGATAGCGTTAATATAAATAAAACCTGCTAATATGGAAAAGTTTAACTTTTATTTGGTACAAACTTCATATAAATCAGACAAGACAGAATCAGAAGACTTAGACAAACTGTCCTTAGGATTGAGAAAGTTTACTCTTTTCCTTATAAAATCTCCATAAGGAGTTTTGATTAATTTAACGTAAATATTTTTGATATACGAATAAAACCTGCTAAAATAGTACAGAAAACGTTTGTTTTGGTACAACTCCCATCCCATGTAAATCGGCCCATTAGTCGGCTCACGAACGACCAAAGGTCAGACAAACTGTCCAAAGGTGTTTTTTAACTTACTGTTTTAAATATAAAGATAATATTTTATCCAACACCCAAATATATATGTGCATGGGAAGTGACGTACTGTAAAGCTAATTATCTGAGAGAGGGAAAGTGATATCATTGATTGCCTGAAGCTATTGAATATGTAATGGGAGGCATTGAACTTACTTGACCGACAAACAAACCTCGGAACTAAAATTCCATCTGGTAAATATCTATGATCTAAATATAGGCCTAGTGTTAAATATTGATAAGCCTGTAAAAAACGAAATATAGATGTCATTTAATTTGAAGATGCATAGTTCCCACTATGCAACAAACGAAAGACTGGCTTTCCTCTTTGTTGATTATACGGGTTTTTTTTAGTTAAGAGATTGAAGTTCATCAATGGAAAGTCAAAATTTTTAATTTAGTTGTTAATTGGTAAGATGTAACGTAGTGTTTCGATAACTTTCCTTTAAAAATAGAAATAAATGCTCTGTTACTTTCAAGTAATCTTAATAAATAATAAAAGAACAAAATTTGACAGGCTTTTGAGATTTAGGCGCTACCAATTTAAAGAAAAAATAAATCAGAAGTGTAATAAAATAAAATTGACTGTCGGAAAAATGGTTATACAACATTATGCATAAAATTTAACAGATGACATTGAATGAAGTAAAAAAGTAAAGCTCCCCATGATAAAAAGCGCCTTCCCAAATTCATATGCAAATGATAGGTTGCATTCGTGTAGCATCTCTAGTGTTCGGGCGTTGAAGACCAGACGACATCACCGATGATATCAGCCCTGCGGACATAATCGCCGGTCGTCGATGCCGATAGTTTAAACGTATATATTGGAACCCAATTATTTAACTAGTGGATGAAATACTCGTTATACCATTACTTCTCTTTTACTTCCGCAAACAACAAACCAAGTTAAATCTATTCCCGTATGAGTTCGCAATGACGAATTAATCTTGTCTATAAGTGTCTAAACTCATGGGTTAAACTATTATTAAAAGTTTCTCGTTTAAGATACTTGTTGACAACTTTGCTTATCGCATGGATGCGTGCGACACGAACAATGTTAAACGCGTGTTGAATATTAAAGGCGCGTAGACTCTATGGTGTATCATCGTAACAGATTTAGATTAATACGATAGAAACACTCGTATTTTTTATTAAATTAGTTAATATTAACTAAAAAATTTTAATCCATACTTAATAACTAAATGTAACTTTTGTATTGTATCAAAAATAAACGGCTCGATTTCGAGCAAGCAAGTAGGGCCTATACTAGGCCCACATACTAAAACCTTTTTAATCCACATAAATTTGCAAAGAAAATCATTTAATATCAACATTACATTACAGTTAAGCACATATTGGAGCGAAAAAAGTCACGAGAGGATTTTGAACGTATTAACGTTTTATTCTATGGACCGTTTAATGTTATTTGCTACATATGAAATTTGTGCTATTGATGTTTTTAAAATGTTCAATATTTGGGGATCTAAAATAGCTAAAATTGAGCTATTACTTAATTAATTTTTAATTCATTCATAGAGTGATTTTTTAAACATCCCTTTCTTCGTATATTTACAACGTTTTTTAAACAGTAGTACACATTAAAATAGTATATTTCGGAGATAATATTATTGATTGTTTTGACTCTAAAGAATAACACAAAACTTTTAAGCTTGGTGACGCACATCTTTATTGTTTACTTTTGAATGTATAGGGTCTACAGAATTAGTGTTGTTTACACATTATCGTCTTCCTTACGATTATCGGTTTTTGAGTCGTACAAAAAACAAAACTAACATTTAGCACTAGTTCAGTTTAGGTAGTACGTTCCCTATTAGCCTTGAAAAGTATTACCACCCTTAAAACACCATTTTGGAAAACACAACCTGTTTCTATTAATATATTTATAAACATTCCATCTTGGTTGCTTACCATCTTGGATGCTTACCATGTTCAGGGCCTACCATGGTAAGCGGTCACTGGACGTTCTCTCTCTATTTATAAATGAAAGTGATAAGAAAACGTCCTCCGGCCTGGTACACTAGCTTAGGAAATCTTTAACGTCTCAGTCACAAGGTGTTTCTTTAAATAACAAAAACAGTCGACATACATTTTTATCTATCACCAAAAACTCTACGTGTCATGACACTATCTTGGGGAACCCCACAACTTCTCTCAACATAGTCTAACTGTTAACACAATAAAAATCTACTGCCCAAGGCACTACCTTGGGGTACCCCATTAGAGTAGTTACCAGGGCGTCCAAGGCGGCCAGGTTGTCGGGCACAGGGGGCAGGACGCCGGGGGGCGCGTGGCGGGGGGCCCCGAACTCCCACCAGTCCCCGTCCATGGGGGCGCGGGCGACCGACTGAGCCCGGGGTCGATACCTCACCGCCCACCCGAGGGTGATCGACCCTTCCACCGCCGCCGCCGGGGACGGAGACCGAGGGAGAGCTCGCGTGAGGACAACACCGCGCATCGGCCAACCAACCGTTCCGTGATCCTTCCGGGGTTGATTTGTAACGGCGGGGAGGCTGATTTAGTGGCTCCCAGGGTTATAAAATTACTGGATGTCCTTTGATTTCAATGTAGCCTATGAGAATTGACGTCAGCTTGCAGGCACGGGTTTATTCAGCGTTACTTCTTCGGTAATAATACATGATTGACTGAGTGATAATTTACAAAGAGGATGTTTTAGATCGGGTGGTTAAGAAAGAAATTATTGTCGAGATGGGAAGGGGGATTCCAATAGTAGTTTACCATAAACTTTATTTTTCAACTTTTACTGTATTGACACCTTTTCCTTCGAAATTATAAAGTGCTTTGTTGATTTCCGACTGTTTAAAGCTTTGAAATTTTCGTGTACGCTTTGTAATTTTAAATCATAAACTGATCGTTATGGAATTTTAAACAACTTTTAAAGAACATATTTTTATTAAACTTTGTTATATACTGTATACAAATGCATGTTTTTAATGTACATCGAATAAACGGTCGTTTACCTCATTTACTTACAATACCTTTGCCGGTTTCACCACGTTAAAGTAAGGCTTTCATTTCTCACTAGCGACAAAATTATCGCTCCACAGCAAAGTGCAGGAAGTCGTTAGAACGTGCCCTCGTGTAATGGGGAATTAGAGGCAAGTTTGTTGTTAACTCGGTGGTTTGTCGGAAGCGTCTAGGGAAATTCAACCTAGTTTGTCAAGAGCAGTCACTTACCTATAGTATTTACAAACAATCTTAGCAAAAAATTCAGTTGATTACAAAAATTAATTTCTAAAATACTTTTCTCTTTTTATTGGTTTGTTTATTAAGTGTTTGTAGAAATTAATTCATTTTTTAATAGAAAGCAAAGGTGTGTACCAATTTTTATGTCATGCTTAAAATTAGTAAAAAGACTTGCTAAAGATGGTGGTATAAAAAAATGTTATCGGTGCTGTACCGACAGTTTCTAAACCTAATTAAATTTTGTAAAATTTAATTTTTAAGAGCGAAGTATTATTTGAAAACTCAAAAATGTAAGTGCAGTCTATTACCACTGGACGCGAAATGGCAGTGGCAGAGGCGTTATCAACTGCAGGTCGCGTTATCACTGTTCAAGGACGCCGCGCCGCGTGACCTTGACACTGATTGCCAAACATATCAAGGTCAAACAAACTGATTACAGTATTCCCACAGCTCTGTTTTGGTGTTTATGATGATTTTATAATGTAATGGTTCGGCCCAACTATATTTTGTAGTATACATGAATGTACTAGAAATTACATAAAATACATCCATATTCCTTATTACGTTTACTTTCATCGCTTTTAGTATATGGACGAGCGCTCTTCAATAATAATTTGTCAATTGTTATTTTAATCGTATGACACTGTATATTTTATACAGCTCATATAAATGAACAAGAAATCATATTTAAAACTCATTCTTGCGTTGCATGTTTGCAGTACACACTGTTACGATATATAGTAGTTATTTTAAATGTCGGAATGCTTTGAATATTTTTTATAATAGCATTATATATCTGCATTTTAATTTAAATTTAAATGCAACAGAAACCAATACCATCGACTCATTTCGTGAACCAAAGTCAATTTTATTTGTTGTTATTGTTTCCGTATTATACCGTTTTGTGGATTAGAAATTCCTGTACATTGTTACATTTTGTGTATGACTGAAAATAGATGAAATTTGCTAAAGATTTTTGCCTGAATTGCAAGACTTCACTAGTCTAGTTGCAGGGTTTTGCCATCCTCCAGTCAGGATAGGTTATACAATGCTTGATCCGGTGTCTGGTTTTGGCGGGAACCACGCTCCCTCGTGGACCGGATACGGATACATGGATCACGTGACCGGATGACGCTGACATTGCAACAACCAGCAGTCGTAATACAAGGTGGATTTTGTCTTGTTAAAAATATCAGTTAAGGTTATGCTATACTTATTACTTACTTCCCATAACTTATTTAACTTTGGGAGGTTTTAATTTGTACGGCAGCTAAAAGCACGTACAAATTGCTTTGCATCATATTAATAAATTGCATTTTTTCAATAATTCCAAATGAAACATATATAAAATATAGCAAGAAATATTGGCAGGTTACACACGGTATTTTTTAATATTTTCAAAAATAATAAGCGAATTTTATATTTTATATTTGATTTATCTGGTCTAGTAAATAGACTCATTTATCTTGAACTCATACTTTAATTTTAGAACGTTATGCCTGTTTGTTAATTTTATATCCACGTGCATTTTTCACGGTGAAACATGATTCTGTAAATCCAGGTTTCATTCTCTGCGCCTCAATTCTTTGATTTTCAGTACAGTATTTACAATGCAGCTCAATAAAGGGGGCTTTTGAGATGTTCATCCTTTATGTAAACATAGCTTTGAGTCAGTCTTTCAGAGAATGGCATAAAGGGTAAATATTCACGAATTTATTGAAATGCTGTAGTTTCAATTGAAAGTCATGTTAAAGATAAAATTATCGACAGAAAAACTGTGAGCATACAACTTTCAAATACAACAATAAACTAATAGCCTACAAGTGCTGAAACAATTGTAAGATGAACTATTTAACAATAGTGTTCGTTTACATTGTTCAATGCGTTAAAATTCTCTTTAGTGAATTTTAGTGAAGGTTTCGAAGGTGTTTAAAAACAATGCAATTTGTTGGCTGAAATGTTTGGGTAAATGTGACCGTCCAAAGTGGAATTTATAGCCTGCTCGTATTTCACCACCCTTAACCCAAACTGCGTTTCTCTATTTTTCCTAACATATGTTAAAATTTGAAAAATATATCATCATAAAATGTTATTTTAAAATAAATTTAGGCCAGGTAGAAAAATTTACGATAAAAATTATTATTGTTATTATTTAAAAAAAATGCAGTTTTTATAACTATGAAAAACTAAATTAACCAACAATTAACTAAATTATCTTAAGAAATAAAAAACTGGAAACACGTACGGCATTGTTTAGTTGTAGAATTATTGCCCACATTAAAAGCAGCACTAGGCGACCCAGTCATGCGAGTCTATCAAATGGCAAGACAAAAAAAATCCCTTACAATAATAGACGGTTGATTTTTTCCAAATTACCTAATCAAAATAAGTCCAAGAAAATGGTTTTTGTGCAAAATTTTCATAATTGTTAAGAAATTTTGAGTAAAATAAGTAAAACACATATTTTTGAGAAACTTGAAATCATAGCCACGATCGAGCAATTTAGGTAAACAAACCCTTTAAGTACTGAAGATTTATGAAACATTTTAATAGTTTCATGATTAAATTTTATCTCGAGTTTCCTATTGTAAAAACCCCTATGGTAACAAAAAATACATTTTGATCTTTCAATTAAACCACTTTTAATAAATTTAAAATAAAATACGTTTAATTAAAACAGGATGGAAAGTTTGGTCTCGTTCCCGGATAACACCAACACCCTACAATCACGCTCCCTTCCCTCCCCCCTCTCTCACTCACTCTATCTCTCTTTTCTGGGCTCCAGACTTGCAAAAAACTCTACGAAAACCAACGCTGTTGCACGGTTGTTTCAAATGTCACCCTTAATATCAGATTTAATGGGTTTCCACCGATACAGGCCTAATTGTATCTTGCTTCACCGCGCGCGGAAATTGAAGTCTTTTCTGTACTCCAGCTGATCGGTTTGACATTCGTCAGCTTAAACGTAGGGCCTGCATGACTGCTTAGATTAGTAATTCCCATGACAAAATTGTATGCGAGTGTTATATGTTTTGTTGGATGTTTCTTCTCTAATTTTTTAACTAAATTATCGTACAAAGAGCCTAGATGTCATATATTTATTATTCATAAAGTGTCTTCTTTTTAGACACAAATAAAATCGGTCTGGATATAGAGTATCTTTTTATAGTATAAACATTTTATTAATATTATAATCACCAGTTCAGTAAAACTTTTAACATTTACAATACAGTTAAACCTGTATAAACTACTTTCTTAGAATATTGCACTATTGACAATATTCCAAAAGCAATATTTATGAGGGGAGAGGTGATGCATTTTTATGCATTTTGAAATATGCAGGATTCCAATTCCAGAATCAGACTTATTAATAGTTCGTGGATTGTTTCTATGACGTCTCTCACATCAAAATGACGTCTACAATGAACCGGTGAAGTTATGATAAACAAACCATTTATCAGAACAACATAATTGTAAGGAAATTAAGTGTTGCTTGGAAAGTTCGAGGTGTTAAACGACGGGAAAACATAATTTGGGGAAGAAGTGAGAGGAACGTCGTGAACGGGAAATTGTTATGTAAATAGACGAGTGTCATACGACCGGGGGGGGGGGGGGGGGGGGGCAATCTGAGCTAATGTCTACCTCCAGGTGCTTCAAGAGTTTCTGTAAAAGTTTATGTCTTCTGTATTTGAAAACAAATGACTTGGTTTTATGTCCACAACTTTGTGGCTTCGTTAGTTCGTGACGAAGTTAGTTTTGAAATGACTCTTCGTGTCATCATTGTTTATAGCTGCTATAGTCTTAAGAAAGCAAAATTCAAAACAAAATTTGTTAACCTTTAGACATGTTTCTACCGAGTGAAAACTAAGACTAGATTAATAGAATATTTTAGAGGTGTTGAGTTATTTTTAGAACTGATTAGCAAAAAATTTGCAACATTCACCAAATTGGCAAGATAACAGAAAACAAAACTGTCCACAAAGTTACTTTGGTTACGAAATTCTCTTGCCAAGTTTTGCGATTATGCGACAATCTGCAGGGGAACAAAAAATTTGGCAGTTTGACATGAGTTATGTAATGGAATAATAGTTAACTTTTTTGTAATATATAATCCCAATTTCACTAACTTAGAAGTCAAGAAGAACTTAAATCTCCTGATTAAGCTATAATATTGCAGCTGATATCTAATAATCTGATTATGACAGATTATCTAAATAATCAAATCACGATAAACCCTCTCAGTGGCATAATGACTTGGTTTTATGTCCACAACTTTGTGGCTTCGTTAGTTCGTTATGTAAATAGACGAGTGTCATACGACCGGGGGGGGGGGGGGGGGGCAATCTGAGCTAATGTCTACCTCCAGGTAGATAACGTCCAGGTTAATAAAGTACTCCAGGTTAATAAAGTACTTTTGTTATAATATAGATTTAAATAACTAATTTGATAATATTTAAAAGACTAAGGGGACTTTCGACTTTAATACAGACTACAAACCAGCCCATTTGTTTGATGAATTTTAATATTTATTTTAATAATAATGAACATAAATGAGCATTAGAAATAGTTTGTATATATAACCCTCGCTAAATAATTTAAACTGAGTATGTTCTATTTTTACAATACAGATAAATTACGTATCTCCTGACACATATTAACGCACTCGGTCCTGTACTTGTTTCATTGCGTCAAAAGCACTTCTGATTACAGATGAACAAACATGTCGTTTCTCTTCACCCTGAATTACAGTCCCCTGCTCGCCAATCACAACTCACGCGCAGCAGACGTCGTTGTGTGGTTCTCCCAATGACGTCACGCTTCCGACTGTCGTTCCCTCTACCGCAGCCACGGGCCGCCCTATTAGTCTGTTTGGTTTTTTGCTGTAATAGCCTCAATAAATCCGCCGAATGGCTTGTAATGTCCGTGTTTAATATCAATCAGGACTTAGGCCCAGTCGTTGGACACTTTCTTTAGATTTCACGGGCGTTCCGTGTCCGGTGTAAACGGTTACCGGACCGGAGCCGATTGCGATTCCGTGGTTCCAGCCTCGCATCGGTTTGTGGCCCAATAACTCATGGCTTGTTGGGATTAGAAAACATGTTGGATACAAACTGAACCTCTGTGAATGAAACTTCAAATAAGAGAAAATATCTTCTTAAAAATATTTCGCTTTCAGAGATTGATTTGTTCTCCTGTTGGTGAATAATAGTTTTTGCATAGTTAAATATCGCATAATTGTATTGATAAACTATTTAAATGACATCTTACATGGGAAATTATAAAATTTATTAGTGTTTTATAACACATTGCCAAAATTGTGACGTATTTTCAAAGTTAATATAACATTTCAATGTCAAAACAATTAATTTGCCAGGATACCTAGTCGGGCTAGGTCGAAAAATTTAAGTTGCAATTGTAAAGCATTGTGTTCGTCTCAAGTTCAAGGATTGAGAAAAAGTACAACGTAATAATAGAAATTTATACCGGTGAAAATTCAGACAACAGTCCCTGTTCTGGCACCAAAATTATTAGTGTATACAGTAATCTTGATATTTGTTTTCTGCCGTAGGCACGATAGCAGAACAGTTTAAAGTCCTTATTTACTAGAGGTATTGATGTACAACAGAATGGATTCATACTCGAATTCTATGCCCAGCAGAAACCCCTCCACGATAATTATTTTGGTTATTTATTTATTTTTTTAATTATTACTAGTTCACGTGTTGCTCAACATCGAGCAATTTATTTTCATACAATACAAAAGTTACGTTTAGTTCTAGATCAATGAAATCCGATTAATCCAATATTGTGAATATCAGTGATCACCAAAAACTACAGCTGTAGGCCTACGTTAACAGGTGTTTAAAATGCTCAAACCAATCTCAATGTTATCCTAATGGAAAAATTTCAAATTTAATTTGTGTATAGCGCTCTTATTATAAGTCCGATTTTCATCAATGTTTAGCGGAAACAACTTCAGACTAAGCCCTATCCAACGACATCAAAAACTTGAAAATCGGTTGGGAATTGTAGGAGGAGTTCTCAAGACAAAAAAAAACCCCTTAGCGTATTAAATAAGTATAGATTTTCCATTTCTGTCTCCAAAGTACTGAGTGATGTCTTCAACTCGGCGAGATAGGTATAGGTATGTTGGACGCATTTAGCAAATGATACAGTTACTCCACTCGCATAGATACTACAGTAACTCAAAAAATTTTTCCGAGTAGTCCTAGTATTAACCTCGGCCTCAGCAGAAGCTGTGGCCCGCCCGTTCGAGATCAACCCTTCATGGAGCGGTCATTAAACACCTGAAACAATCGCGCCGCCGCACATTCCGGACAATGCTTTAGTACCATTGCAACATGCACCTCCCCGCAGGTTTGTTGAACTTCAACCCTGCTTTCTCCCGGGCCCCGCCCCGCTGCACCAGATCGTATCGCGGTGCAGGTGTGTTGCCACATGAGGCCGTATCACACCCGTGTGGCTACAGCCACAGTTGCCACACCCCCCGCTACTTGAGCCCATCACCTCTGTGGTCCTCCAAACCGGCGTTTAGCCCGTCCAATATCGCGTTTGCAGTTTACACGTTCCTCGGCCCGATTCCGGCCTTCCACCTAGTTATCGCGCTGCGGTCTGATCCTGTTAGTTACCACCTCCTCGGTCCTAGACCTACTTCGGATGAGAGTTTACCAATCTAATCGGAATCGTGAGAAATCATAAATGAGACCGCGGAGCTCCTTGAAAACCGGAGTGTTTATTATATCGTGTGGTGATAAAAGTATTTTGGGATAAACTGAAATTCTAAAAGAGCATTTATGAAACTGGAACCGTCTGGGTTAAAAAATTCAGGATGAGAAGTTTCAACTAATACGGATCTTTAACAAATGAATAATTTATTTAAAGGGTAAATAGTGAATGAAAAATTAATTATTAGAAATACATAGCTGCTTGCACAAGTTAAGCATTTTAAACCGTATGTTTTACATCACCCACTGCAACATTCTTCTAAGGATTTAGGAAATATTTCATTCCCCGTCTTTATCGCTTCTGTTGAGTGAAGTAGAAAATATTAACAACTATAACTACTAAAAAAACATTTTCTATGCAATTTTTCATTGAGAGAAATTGATGGATTATTATCTTCTTGCTTTATGTAGGTTTAACCTGTATACATTGGTATAAATGTCAAGATGCAATTTTCACCGTAGAAAGCTTAGACCGAACAAAAAAGGTATAGGGCCTTTTTCACGCTTTTTTTAATTTTATTGGAATATAAAATATTTGACCAAAGGTAAATAGTACATTATTTTAATGGATTTATTAAGTTGTTTACGGAATTACGACCTCGTTTCAAAACGTTTTAGTGCCAATCTCTCAGAAAGCACTTCACGTCTCAAGATGGTTCATCTCAAAGCCAATCCTATGGAGTGTCTTCTCCCTCGAAGCACGTTTCACAGAGATAAAGGCACGGAAGTCGCTTCGAATAGGATTATGATCTCTTGCCACTCTTGATCAGTCAATAACTGAAATATCTCTGTTATAAAATTAACAATGTAGCCTACATGGACAAATATTTTTGATTGTAATTGTAACCTGTAGTATACTTAGTTTTTGACGGTTTTCATTTTTACATATGGCATTTCTTAAGCGGCTGGTTTTTGTTTAAATTATTTTAATACTGTGTAAGTTTTTAAAAAATCAGATGTAAAAAAACTCTTCGCTAAACAAAATTTATTTTTGCTCTATAAGGGCCGAAAAATAATAACATTGTAGCCATGAAAACAAATATAACTGTCGTTAGTTAGTTAAGATATGATCATTAAATGAAAGATTGGAACCAATTACATTGCTTAGGGTCGCCTCAAGAAAATCTAACATCCAGTGAAAACAAACATTCAATCCGAAACGCAGTGCGGCCAAACCACCTGACAGCAGTTACTTTTTATTGCCCTCATTCGGCGGGAAATTAGCGGGCGAAACGTGAAATTTCGAAGCGTTAGTATCAATCTTGCGAGTTAATTAAAAAAATAAAGACATAAATCGTTCAACTGTGTGTTAGGCCAGTAGCAGAATCAACAGTGGGCGAGGACAGTGACTAACCACCGGCATTGGCGGCCAAACTGCGCGGGATTACAGTAATATAGGCGCGATGAGGCAATTCCACCCGCATTACGGTAGGTGCTGCGAGGCGATGGTCAGCGGAAAACGGGGATAAGATTGCGGCTAAGTTCCGCTGAACGCACCCTCCAAGGCTGCCAACATTAGCGAGTGAGGCCGCAGGTTGGCCAACAGCTGCGGGTGAGTCAGCTGATCGACGCGGCTGCGGTCCATTTTGATGGTCTATCACTTCTCGCTTATGTCGGCAGTCAGGTTGAATCTTGGATAGAATAATATACTGACAACGAGAAATTTCTTGATAGTAAATTAACTTTAACTGACATAACAAATCCTATACTATAATACGAGGAATGTCTGAAGGGATGTGTGTTCCACGATCTCGAAATCTAGCTGTTAGATTTTGCTTAAACTTTGCATTTAAGAGTGTTTCGGCCCAAAAATAAGTTTAGAAACGTTCTCAATCCCAGGAAAAATCAAAATTTATCTAAATTTAAGTTTAAAAATTGTAATTTTTAACATTGCTCTTATGGGTTGCTATTTTGGTAACGAAATAACAACTAAATGTAAACAAAAGTAAAAAAAAAAAAAACATTAATGTTAAGCAGACTTTTTGAAACAGCTGTTAACTGTGAAGAGGTATAGTTGGTTGTTGGTGGAAATATTAAAATTGAATCAAAACCAACGAGCAAGGCTCGGTTAACCTGGTACTAGTTTTTTAACCGGTGATGCGACTCCGTCAAACTCAGATTTTGTATACCCAACACAGACAAAGAGACAGGATATTACATACATACCCTGGGGATATAAATCACCTCACATTTATCTGATGGATGAAAATATTATTAAGCCTTATTTTAAAAACTATTTGTGCTGGTGTTTCACTTAGGTTGGGTCGACCCTTTGGGAGATGTCGAGGTGCGCCGATGGTCAGGGCATTCCACAGCGGATTACCGTCGACCCTCGGAGGGGCAGGGTCGAGGTGCGCCGATGGTTTGTCGGTTGTCCTGTTCCCCATGTTTTGCTGCCAAACTGTTACTAATTCATTCCAAATTAAATACAAATGTTAGGCACGGTATGTTGTTATTTAAACTGTGGGAAAACCCCTGTATAAATAGTAATTTTTATCACTAGGGTGAAAAGCGGGATTATTATGGGTAAAATGGCGCAAATCGACAGGTGACAAAAATTAGCATGTGTTGAGCATTTGAGCATTCTTTTAACCTCATTGGCTACAATAAATGCCACATTTTCGTACTAATTCAACACCAACTGACTAATAAGCCGGAAAATGGCTGTTTAGCATGCAGTCTGATGAAAATGAGCAAATGTTTTTCGTGCAAAAAAAATGCATATGCACGACATACCAAATTGCTATTCTTCATTTGACTTCAAATATTGATACAGTATTGGTACAGTAAATATAATAATTATTAACACGAACAAGCAACGAATTGAAGGCAAATCTCAAACTGACCATCGGCGCACCTCGACGCTGCCTCCCGAGAGACCCAAACCAACCATTGGCGCACCTCGACCCTGTCCGACCCTTTAATGTACCTTGTCTCTTTCTTTGGAACAGGACTTCAATCTTCGATTTATTAATTGGTCACGTCCTTAAAAGAAGTTTGTCAGTTGCGTAGCAATGGAGTTTGCTCAACTACATGATTATTGTTTCTAAAAGACATGCAAATTAATATTACTACCCGAGGAAAAAAACCTGATGAAAAGAACGCGCGTCCAAACATCGCAGTGAGTGTAGCAACACTGACTATACTTATTCTGTAATCGGTAGTTATGAGCATGAGGTTGCGGTAGATGACAGTCTAGTTTATGGCATTGCCGTCGACGGGGCCTAGCACATTAATCTGGCTTGATTTGTCGGCTGAAGCTGGATATCACAATCTCTCCGGTCCACATGGTATAGTAGATCGATATATCCGTATATCCGTATATCAGTGTTACTACGTATTTAAAGGTAAAGGAGGTGTAAAAAATGAAAAAGTTGAAAATATTAGCCACATGTTATAATGACTAAAAGTAGCCCACAAATTCCAATGTAGCATGAGTAGTTATAATTAAAGCAAGAGAAGATTATAATTTTCTTTTCATTCTAACACAAACGATTATCCAAAGCACGGCGTTGGAAAGATTTCAGAAGTTGCATGTCAAAGATCGAAGAGCACTCAAGAAGAGGAGATTGCCTCTACAGATAAATTCTTTCATCGATGTGTGGAGACAACTCCAAAACTAGCAAAATAAACTTCTTAAATTGTTTGTGCTTATAATTAAAATAAAATTGTACATCTATCATAAGCTTTAATTATTTAAAACATATTGATTGCATTCAAATTATTATAGCTTTATGAACAATTATAACACAGCAAGAAAAAAAGAATTCTATATACATCGGGATGTTACCTGAGATAAAAATAATGTATACCGGTGCTCAAACTAATTTAAGTACTCGGCTTCGCATAGTTCTTGAAACTCTATCTGCACCGGCAACGGCCACTTTCCGGACTGGGGACGAAATATAGTACCAATGTCTTCAACTTCAACTTTAATTGGACATTCCCTAATATCACTAAAGCCTAAGAACAATATCAGCAAGTCACTATAGTAAGATGCACGAAAATAGTCCGATGGAAATTTAAACAGCTGTGTCCCCCCTCACCCCCTCTCGCCCTGCAATGTTGTCATTTTCTGGTTATGTTTATCATGTGTTATACCAGTATTAAATGTGTTTCATAATAAATTTGGCAACAATGTATCGAATCTCATCGGACTATTTTCGTGAATCCTACTATAGAACTAGTGTTCTATAACTGTATGTAACTGCAATGTCGGTCATTAGATTTTTGATTGATTGGCCCACTACGCGATAGAGCGCGGTGAGGTCAACCAGGTGCGTAATTAATGTCTACGTTCGGCAATACAACAGCTGATATACAGCTGATTGTTCCAGTAGCAGTGCTGCCAGCCCAATCACCTGATCAGAGTTAATATATAGGACGCTGAAAATCGTTCTATGGGCTAAACTGTTTAATGAGAACCCACCAAACTGTACTAAAAAGATTTCGATGTATATTTCTCTTGTAATATGGGGAAGAAATTTGACGAAAACTTACAAATTCTGTAAAAACCTGATGTGCCAGGAAAAAATTAAGAGGAAAAAATGTAAACAAATTATTATAGATTTATTAACAGTATAAACTTTTAGATTTAAGCTAATCTATAGATGATCTAATCAACTTTGGTAATTTATCAAGACGATGCTGTTAAAATATGTTATGTATTTTTATATATACATATATATATTTTTTTACAGGATTACGATTTTATCATCACTTTATTTTATCGTAATTTGATTACATTTCTCTTCACCACCATGGGCAGGGTTTTGATATTTACCTAACTTGAATTTCCTCTCCCCTTTCAATGCACCGTACAAATTCGGAATTTTCCCTAATCCTTCCCTCCTCCTCACCTCTGATCAAGATAACGTTCTGGGAATTGTATATAGTATAGTTTAGATTGATGATGAGAGTTTTTTATTTTCCATGTTAAGGGAATATGCTGAGTAATCCCCTTCAAATATCCCACTCCAGAGCCCTGGAGTTGCCAAAGAAGTTGATAAACGGCTCTGTATCGCCCAGACGGACAGGCTGGTAATGTTTCATTGCCGCAAAAACCGGCCGCAACCGAGCCCTCGCCCGCGCCCCATGACCGCTGACCGGCTGGGCGAGCGGGCGGTCGCTGCATCGGCGCGCGCGAGACCGGGACATGCGATACATTGGACGTTCGGGACATTAGAGGGTCGGCATGGGTTTATCTGTGTACTGCAACAGGGGGTGGCAGCGATAATTGTGACTCAATGATCCATAAATGAAAACAACTTGTGACCTATAAATTGTGCTCATAGTTAAGAACTTTCCTCAAAAGTGACCTGAATGGACCAATAAGTAAAGCTCACTTTTAACAAGATCAAATTTTAGTTTGTAACATTTTATTAGTGTTGTAAATTTTATTTTACTGCTTTGAGAAAGTTAAATCTATTCTATTCAATATTAATCAAACAGTAATATGACTTTTGTAAGGGAGGTGAGTATGGGTAAAAAAGGATGCAACGGATATTTCTGAGTACGGTACTTTAAAATTTAACTACCGGGATCGTGCATTTATTTCTTTACTGTACTTGATAATACTTATGAGTATTGGATATAGCCTATTATTTGATAAGGGCGCATGCATTATTACGTTCGAGATCTATAGGCTAACATGAATTCTCTCTTCACGTGGAAGATTTTATGTTCCGAGACATCGAAAATTTGGTATTTTTAGGAAACGTCTACACCTTTTATTTAATCTATAATACAAAATCGTCACCACTAACAATGGACGTTATACAAAGAACGTATTCCCATATTTAGGCGTACAAAAATGATTTATATAAAAATTAAAGAAAACTCATAATTGCTTTTTTAGTTGTCAAAAAGGTTAACTCATGCGGTTGTATAATGATGTAATGAAATATGAACTAATCCCGAGGGTAGAGCGAATGCCATGTTTTATGCAGCCTTATTGACGACGACTGCACTGAACCAGGCTGTGATTATGGCCAATAGTAGAATATTTTGATGACCTTCAATCCTTCTCCAATTTAGTGAAATAGGCGAAATTCATATCTTGCGATAGTGTTTTAATAATTGCGGTTTAAAATATTGTCACTAATTTCAGATTATAAACGCACTATTGAAAAGTATAGGTATTAAACAATATTATGAGTTCCTTATAACTTGTGAGTCAAGTTGCACAAGTAGAACGATTTGCAGACACAGAAATCAGAACAAACTAGCACGCCTACAATACACTGTAGTAGGCCTAATCAGATTGTCAGGCTACAAAAAGTTTGAGTCAGCGCATTCTTGTGACGCAATTTAGCATCATTGGGTGATGACTTTGCCATCATTTCAGAGAGGGACGACATTAGTTTAACACTCACTTTTTCACATATTAAGAGTTTTGATTGTCAAAATTTTCACTAAATATATTTTTATCGTTTCATACAATGAGGACTTGTGTAGTCAGTGGCTAAATTTAGAACACTGACAGTAGTTGGGAAAAAGTCACGTTAGAGCCAAGTGATATTGATCTCATTTCGACGTTGGTCGCCCCCCCTCCACCACCGTAACCGAACTTGAAACCATTATAAAATTATTAAACTAAATTGAGACAATACTGTAATCAAAATCCCATTGAGAGAGGGCACGTAATATTGATTTTTTTAATTAGCTTGTATTATTTCACCCTCCAAACTTCACCCTACACGCCAACCGAATGTGGAATATTTACAATACATAAACTAAATTAAGAAATGAGTGTAGTGAAAGTCCCACCATGAGGCGGTCACGTGATATTGATCTGGGATTTGACGTAGTTCCCGCCCCCGCCTCTTACCTAACTAACCCCGCCAACCAAATATAGACCGTGTAGTACATGTGTCGCTGACCCAGTTACCCAAATCCGATATGTTTTGTAGTTTGTAAACAGTTTAAATAAATAAATAAAATTTTTCGCCCATTAACTATACTTGCTACTGATTAATCAAAGATTTTTAAAGATCAACACATTAAACACTTTTAAAGTAAGACGTAGGCCTATACACATTCAGCAAATGATGGAATAATAATTTAATATAGAAAACTTAGCGTATGCAAACTACCTATGTAAACGTATGTATACGTATACATACGTAAAATATTACGTATGTAAAATACCTAAAACATACATTCCTAACGCCAGTAATAAACAACATATCCAATGTAAAAATCATTTTAAAAAGTCTTGCATTTGAAAATTGTGTACTCGAAAATTGATATGGCGAAACGAATAAATAAATATGGGCTAAAATGTATTGTTACTTAGCAATTTAATCTTTTCCTTTATCAAATGAGTGTTATATTTCCATAAATTTAACTGATTCTTCTGTACAGGGTGGAAAAAAGTCTGGAAACGATGTAATATATTCTAAAGTATATAAGTTATAAAATTAAAACTTTGCAAATTGATTTTGAGTGACAAAGTCTACTTCCTAAAGTATTTATTGTCCTTCGACCTCCAATGGGGGGGGGGGGGGTTAGCAATATTATTTTAATGCAAAGTTTGATCGCCTGCCATTTTTGACGCGGTCATCTTTCTGAAGTCGGGTTTGTGGCATTGTCATCTATTCTTAAAGACCTTAATTTAGTGTACATCTTGACCTATTCTTACATTTAAGATTTTCTTCTGACTCTTTGTTGACCATCCCCCCTCGGGGGTCCAAGTACAATAAGCACTTTAGGAAATAAACTTTGTCACTCAAAACCAATTTGCAAAGTTTTTAGTTAAATTACTAAAATACTTTAGAAGATATTGCATCGTTTCCAAACTTTTTCCACTCTGTATATCTGCCCTTAGTTTTTCCCCTTGTAAATTTACTGTTCTTAGAAGTAGTTATAGACGGAAGAATCTTTCTAAACTATCTAAATAAAGAATCTAAACAAACTATGTTTTACAACCCCGAAAAAGATTTACTCACCTGTAACCGAGTGTTGTAACATAATTTAATGGGCGGTTGAGAAAGCCAACCTCACGCGGTAATTGTTGAGGTTCCACTATCATTTGTGCACGGGATGTTACGGCGCAGCGAAGAGAGTGCTAGAGGCAGCTTATGTCATGTTTGGGTTTTATGCTAGCGTTCGATTTCGTGAAATTATTTGAAAGAAAACTACACATAAACAATATTGAACCAATTTTATTGTACTTTTTCAGAATTTATTTGTTGTATTTATCTATAGACACCCACCAGCAATATAGTATCATTTAAACTGATCGCGACGAAAGCGATTTGAGGAAAGCAAACGACAGTTCACATCTATTGTCCTGACTGGTACCCACACAGGCATGATATTGCTTTTTACACATCCTGAAGGAAATATACCAAGGGCTTGAATCTGCAGATATTAAAGGGTGCCTTACTCTTTCAATTACTGCAGTCCATTAACAAAAACATTCAACTGGAAGAGTAGTACAGTACCTTGAAATTCAAGATTTACAGAATTAACCACTCTGGATTATATTCTCTGAAGATATTTAAAGAGTAAGGGATGGAAATAACCCACAAAATATCCAAATTTCAAAGAGCTCGTAGATATGTATCTATAATGCCATTTCAATTGACAAATCAATCCACATTAGAATAGGTCTTCGAAAAAATATATAATTAAAATAACGCAAATGGTTGTGATAACTGACAACAAAAATGCATCATAGATATGTGTTTTTGTAAGCAATTTCTTATGCAAAATAGTGCGTCCTGTGTTTTAAACGACACACCCTGTAGTGGCACAATGTTACACACTAATAAAATAAATAAATAAATAAAAGTTGAATGTATTTGACTGGGATTTGCGTTGAACTAAGTTGTAAAATAAACCACCACCTAGAGTGTACCACGTTCACGTGGTATATACTCTTTACATAATAACTAGCGCGCTTAAAAACAAATAAACAAACAGACGCCTTTACGTGCAAAACAAAGTGAGTTTCCCCATACGCGAGAAGAAGGCTGCAATATTTTCTCAGTCATAAAACTGCATTAGACCCTCGGGGATTACAAGCTAACCCCCTACCCCCCCCCCCCATACGACGTCCTTACATTTTTCACTCGGTTCACACTTTGTTGACTCGACATTCTAAAGCTGGCGTTTTAAGTGAGCTTCTTAAGCTAATAGGCTTCAATTTTAAAGAAAATTGATACATATAAAGTATTTATTTATTCAAACCTTGAAGTATCATAATAATAGAAAAATGTATATGCGTAAGAGCGTTTTAAATAAATCAACTAACTATACCAAATAATTTTCACATTATTTTGAGGATGTTGTTCAACATATTACTATTGATGCTGTTGACATATTGCAAAATAACACAGACAAGTTGGGCAACTAAAATGATATAGTTAGATCCATATCAGGGTTAATAAATTTCACCACTTCCTAAAAGTATCTACATATCGACCGGCGCACCGAAACTGCGATCCTAGTTTTAATCCTCAAAAGGGTTCGCTAATCCAACAACCGAAACTGCGATCCTGGCACAGCGGCCCATCAGCAGGTAGCGAAGGGTCCAGCGGGGATTCCAGCGTCCGGTGTAGGCTAATGGCTCTAGAATGTTTCGCCGTCGCTCAAGTCACTTTTCAACTAATGCCAATGAACTGGGACTTTTAAGTTGTATTAAACTCGCACATACCGCCCCCTTAGGAGCCATCTTCACCCCTGAGCCAGTAGCCCATTGTTGCGCAGTCGGCAATGTTAGCGATACGGCTTTAAATGCAAAACATTTGATTCCCCTGTTTCAGACGCCGTTTTTCAACCGATTTTCTTTAAACTTGGTAAGTGTTTAGTTGAATAGTTATATTAGGTCCCTCATATCTAGAAATTTTGAAAATTTAACAAATATTACTAAGGAAAATCAAGTTACTTTGCGACGTCACAGAGAGTAATAGGTATTTGTATAAATTTTCAAAATTTCGAGGTATGAGAGACCTAATATAACTATTCAACTAAACACTTACCAAGTTTAAAGAAAATCGATTGAAAAACGGCGTCCGAAACAGGGAAATCAAATACCGTACCATGTTTTACATTAAAAGCCGTATAGTTAAAATTGCCGACTGCGCAACAATGGGCTACCGGCCCAGGGGTGAAGATGACTCTTAACCTGGACCAATAAACGAAGACTTTCAGGGTGTACATTCCTTCTTTATTTTCCCAAACAAATATATCAGTCATTCTGAGTTTGAGAGCAAGAGCAGCAGTATCGTCTTGCGTACAGTATCGTCAGTATCGTCCCGGGGGCGGCCTCCGTGCCAGGATCGCAGTTTCGGCGTCTACCTGGGTTTTGGATCGCAGTTTCGGTGCGCCCATATCGACAATGAGTTTATAAAATGATAAATGGCTTTCATTTTGACAACGGATATAATATATCTTTTACAATACTATGGGAAACGTAATTTAGCAACACAAACTAATGAATCATACATATCTTTTTATTTGATACTTTGATACTTTGATATCTCAAACCACACAAAATACATCTTTAAACAATATTTATTAAAGACCCGTGTAGACTCATGATCTATTTTGTTTCAACCCCAAGGAACTAACTAGTTAAGTTTGGTCGGAAGTTTAGGGATACCTTTTATTCTGCTACAAATTTCACACCCAGGTCATGCAAGATGAAAAAACATCTTTTCTCCATACAAAATTAAAACTATTAAAAATTATTATAAAAATTTAACTTCGCTCTACGTCAAACATCGTTTTGTTTAAATTATCTTCCGTTGCATTCAAATAAAGAGAGGGTATATTTGAAAACTATGTATTAATAAATAATCTGTCTGAAACAATTTCTTGGAAAGGGAGTACCGCACACTTCCATTCCGTCCGTAACTTGCCCGCGGGTTTCAAGTTCCACCGAGGGAGGCGATGTTCGAGGCCTTCACACATGACCGGCCGAGTCACTGCGGTTCGTTACCTAATGGAGAAAGGAGAGTAATGGAGACGTGAGCAGAGCAACCACGTGCATCCGATACCCCCGCGAGCAGTGTCCACAGGTGTGGGGATTTTTCCCCACATTGGGCATTTTTAGCGCTGAAAAATAGTGGTGGGGATTCTTTAAAATTAAAGATTAACAGACTGACTGGCAGAACCGAAAATTCTCGGGGGTGCGTCACAAGACACTAGACACTTGTATTGAATATACATGTGTTAGGGTAACCTACATACCAGTAACGATTATACCGATGTGGCTTGGGGCGTTAGTGATGTTCGATAGCGCGCGTTTTGATTGGCTCCAATGTTAACTTGGATTCCAATCACACCGCAACCTAGTAAGCCATTGCTTTCGGGGGACTAGTGAAGTTGAGTGGTTACACAGCGTCATACACAGTCTCAAGTTTGTTCTTGTTATATCCGATGTCTACTGTTGCTACTTTGCTACGGTACAACAAAGTTTTCAAATTCAATCCTGAAATTAATTTTCGGTGGGGAATTGTAAGGAATTCCATGCTTGCTGGGGGGAATTGTGAAAGAGATTTTCATGCTTCCTGGTGGCGAATTTCTAGACTGCTGGCTGGTAGGGTTTTGTGATGATTTCTAGCGTTGCAAGTGGGGGTTTTACTTTTTTACCTGGAGACACTACCCGCGAGCGGGGGGACAATACGGCCGACAGTTGGTATGGGTCTGATATTGCGCGGGAAGACTGGTAAGCACACTAGGGAATACCATCAACTTATGGGACTAATCTTACACCGCGTGTGTCTTGAAATTATAACAAATGGCAAATGGGTCCAATTCGTAAACCTGATTCCTGAGTTCCTGTACGCTTCATATCTTATACTCTAAAACAAGCTCTGTTTGTACGGGCAAAGTTTTTTTTTGCTCCAAGGATTTTTGTTTTTTTTTTATTGAATATGGGGGTTTTGGCCACCAGAAATCGATTGGAGTTGGTCCCATGTCTGGGAAAAATCCCGTTTTCGTTCTAGAGCTCTTCAACGTTCCCATGTTGTCCGTATGGAGATTTTATTAATTATTGAACAAAAATCAGCTGATAACTGTAGATAACCCAATGTGTTACATCTTTAACCTGTAGTTTAATAAAATTATACCAATGTGCAGCACCCGTCGGCTTGGCGAGTGAGCGGAGCAAACGAGTTTTGTGTGAGAACGAAAGTAATAATTTTACCGAGCTTAAGCTCGGTCCCCCTGGTACTTGCTACTAAAACAAAGATATTTGATGGAGAATGCAAGTCGACACCTCATATAGATAAGTAGATATCAAGCCACCAAACAAATAGTGATAACAACACCGCAGTAGGCCTAGATAGTACAACCTTGTTTACGTTAACTATTATTACAATTCTAGTATTAAATAAGACTCCTATTATTTTTTTCTAATTTTTTAAGTTTATATATCTCTGTTAACAACATACGATATTAGTGTAAATTCTCAAGTTTGAAATCTTTACTGTTTCTAACGATTTTTTTTTTAAATATAATAGCTTTACTTATATTTACTTGTACTAACAATATTATTGATGAATACAATTTCACACATAAAACTGTTTAATAACATAGCTTTCAGTACCGTAACAGTTTGGAATTCCGTATATTACAGTATAAGTAAAATGAAGAAGATATACCCACTCATTGCGGCTGGCTTTAACACATGATTTAAGGTAATTTATAACATAGGCCTATAAAGGAAGTCAGACAATAGACACGGATTGTAATAACTGGCAATAAAGTAATATGTAACAATTAGAACAATACTTAATAAAATCAAAAAGTTCTTTAGTATTAAAAAAGATATTAAAAGATATGCGTTAATAATTTTTTTTACGCCAGTAATTTTGTGAAACATTAGGAAAGTGAAAAAGTCACAAGCACTACAGTTATTAGGCTACTGTAGTCATTACAAGCCATTTGGTTATTACGTTCCATCGCCAAGTTAACCGCACCGCACGAGATCTGAACATCATCCTATCAGGTCGAGGAGTGCAAACCAATTAGATAAAACCAGAACATGATTGCATGCAATAACTAAACCGAAAACTGTAAAACTAGTAGGGACCAAAATAAAATCTAAGATGGTTCTAAGAGTACAATACCGTAATCAGCAAACTTTCAAAAACATTTGGTTGCGAATCGTGTCTCCCTAAGAGTAAATTGTAGGGCCTGGGTAATTAAAAAGCAATTTCTCGATATAATATTAGTTCATGCGTTTTACTGATCCCCGCTTTTTGATGGATTTTATTTTATGTCACCATGGGGGTGAAAGAAATAGCAAAATGAAAGAAAACGATTCTTAATTTGTCAGGAAGTAAAATATTTAAAGGATGATAAATAAATTGCAAAATCATGATTCAACAACAAAACACAACTCGCAACATCGTTGCAATTTGGGAACAGATGGGCACTAACAAAAATTTTCGTGGCGCGGCGGCCTGCAAAGCTTTGTTATCAGCAACCAATTAGTTATTAGATTAACCGCTTGAGCGAGCTGTCATCATTTATGCCGCAATACGCCAACTGTCACCACATCATCACACGCGTGAAGTGCGAATGTGATAAATCGTTTGAACAGGGTTATTAATATATAATTTGACCGGGGCAACCCGCGTATTACAAATGTAAATTCGGGGAAATTGCCTTCGTTAAATAAGGTGTTTGGAATTAAGAGCAGGCTAATTAGAAACATTTAAATTTCTTATCTGCTATATCGTTTCATTTACCACAGCTCTGTGGTTTATAAAGAATGAAGAAATTCTAGAAACTGTGCAGAAAAATTCGCCAAGGATGGAGGAACGCTGCGCATGAAAGAATTTAGACAATGATAATAGCATCTTTTAGCGATATGTGGAACCTCGTTGTTACTTCTCGGGCCAGAAAATTACTCGTGAAACTTGTTTTGAAACAGATCATTTTAGACGGACTTAAGATAATCTTCTGCTGTAATTTATTTCCCATTTATTTTCATTGGTCTTTTTAACTGTGTCATAATATTGAGCTTGAAAGATGAGCATTTTAGAGTCGGCTACAATTTATTTACATCGCAAAGGGCATTTTTTTATAAATGCTGGAACAAAAGTGGTTTAAAACATCATTTAAAAGGTCCCTATGGTTAAATGACCGTTTGTAGGGTTTAACTTAATAAAATGCGAGAAATATGTAATATACACTTATCTTTGCATTATTGGCACAAACGGGTTTCAAAACGTTGTCATATCCACCAAATATCGAGCAAAGAACCTAAAGAATAGGATAATTTTTTATGGCCCAAAGATAAAATGCATTTTTATTGTCAAACCGCCGAGTCAGCTGATAAGGCGCGAATCCCAAGCGGCGTTGACAAACGGACATCTCACAACCGATAACATTTTGCCGCTTACTGCCACTCGGGACGTGGACCAAAGATAAACTAGGAATACGCTCCGATGTCCGTCCCGTACAAGAATTTTTTACTCACTTTTTGAGTTATTAGGTGACTTTTTTTTTGGGGGGGGGGGGAGAGGTGAGAAAAATGCATTACGCACACAGGTGGCAAGCCTGTAGCATAGATTAAGCATACTCCTCAAGATGCTTAATCTACTCTAATCTAACGCTTAATCTAATGCTTAATCTACTCTAATCTAAAGCATACTCCTTGATGTTTAATCTATGCCTGTAGTGTGGGGCTCCTCTAAAAACGGGTTTACCCACTAAAAAAACATCGCCTCTACTCTTTAGGATTTTAACCTGGCCTAACTAGGCCTAAATTTGGCTTATGCCCGTGGGGCTCACTCCTTATCCAACCACTCGATCATGGGATCTGGGCCACTTCGCGGACCAGATCATGTTTCTTTTCCAGGAGGATGCCCCGGACGAACTGTGATAAACAATACCAGTTGCCCTCATCCTCCAAGATCTTTTGGCAGACCGAGTTCACCGAAAATGCACCAAAAAATGTGTGTGGCCTTCAGGCGGGGCCCTTCCCAAAGGGGGCAGCGGAAGAATGTTTGTTCCGCATCGTCGGGAACGCCCGAGCAATAAATGCAGTCCGGTGAACCGGTCTTGCCCATCCAGTTCAGGTACGACCGAGATAGCCGTGAATTTGTCAAGAATTGGCTGCCGTTCCACCCATGGTTGGACGTGCTTGATAAGTCGCGCAGTCCATCGTCCTCGGGTATCGTGCTCCCAGCTGTGTTGCCACTGCTGGAAGATTCTGGAGCGCTCTATTGTTCTTGCCGTGTTTTTTTAATCTCGCCTTGTCTCTGATAAATTGCCTTCCTCTCTCCTGCCATGAGCTTGACAGGGATAACTCTGGCGACCACCAGGACGGCAGGCTCGGACACTGTCCGGTAGGCGGAACACACGCCGAGCGCCGCTCGTCTTTGAACTCGGGCGAGTCGCAACCTGTACTACTCTTTATCGAGAGCGTCTGCCCACACCTCTGTTCCATAAAGAAGCACGAACTGAACCACGGACATCAACAGACGTCTTCTGCTGGATCGTGGAACCCCGACATTGGCCATCAGCCTACTAAGGTAAGTGACTACCTTAGCGGCATTGTCCGCCGTACGGAAGATCTGATCCCTCCAGCTTAACTTGGTGTCCACCATAATCCCGAAGTACTTAGCAGCACGAGTTGATTGGACCACCTTCCTTCCCACTCGGAACAGAACGACGGTGTCTATCCTATTCTTCGTAAGGATTACAATCTCCGTCTTACGGAGAGCAAGCGAGAGACCGTGATCGGACATCCATGTGTTGACCACACGCATGACTCGGTTCAACTTTAGTTGGGCCAGCTCAACGTTGCGTGCGACAATGAGAGCTGCGACATCATCGGCATACCCAACCAAAGTGGTTTCCTCAGGCATCTCCGACCTCAGGAGGCTGTCATAGGCAACGTTCCAGAGATCCTGGCCGAGTATTGAATCTTGCGCGGAACCAGAAGTGACTTCCATCGTCCACTTTCCGTCCCTTGTGTCGTAAATCAGGCTTCGAGAGCGGAGATAATCCGCAACAAGATGAGTCGCAACAGATATGCAGGAACGCGAAAGGTGTTGCGAAGCGCATCCAGCATATCGACCCACCTCGCCGAGTTAAAGGCATTCTTGACATAAGCGTAACAAGAAGCACTACTCAGCGAGAGAAATGGTTGTGGCTCTCGGCTCTCTTCACAGCTCTCTGGACTTCGGTGATAGCGTCAATCGTTGACCGTCCCTTTCTGAACCCGTACTGACGGGGGCATAAGTCTTCCCAGCCGTGTCCAACATGCAAAAAGGCCTGTGGGACAACGGCAGCTCGGGATCACCTTTGCCCTTGCTGATGAGTACAAGTCTGGCGGTTTTCCAGGGAGCCGGAAACACCCCTTCTACCAAACAGGCGTTGTAAATTCTCAACAACAAGTCAGCATTAATTGAAAATACTTCCTTTAAAGCCTCGCTGGGAATCTGTAAGGGTCAGGAGCCTTGTTGCTCTTTAGGGAGAGAACGGAGGTTTCCATCTCCTCGAATGTGAAGAGTGGAACGTCATCTAACCGTCCGAAGTCAACAGGCGTACATCCTAGGCCTAGCCTACAAATAAATACATACAAACAATGATTTTAGCTAAGACCTCAAAATAAGCAAGTAACTCAATAATAATTATGCTTATAATATTGAAGGTAAAAAGATTGTAGAGCGAAAAAACAATACAATTTAAAATCCATGATTGCAAATTAATAAAAATCAAGTTATGTAAGTATTGTAGAATTGCGCTTACTTAACACTTAATGCATATTTTGTTACCTGAGACATACGCTACAATGGCACAACACATTCTAATTAGTTGTTCAATTTAAATCTTTCTCCCAAATAAATATTAGTTGTACCAAAAGTTAGTTAATTGCATAATTCCGTACGACAGCAATTCATTCCACATCGACATGCCTATCTTTTGGTATAATTTATAACTTCAACAAGTATACATCAGTGTTGATCTATTTAATTTAACAAATAGGTCTGTCAAAATATCAATTAAATTTTATTTAAAAACGTAACATAACGGCGAGCAGATATGAACAAATCTGATAAGGTTATGTTATTGTCAGCATACAGCGACAACTCAGCTGCGATGGGGAAAATAAACTGATCATAGCAACTACATTAGTCAAATCATGTAGCCTAAACAACTAAAGTTCTGTCAAAAATTCCGGAAAATAAATTTTTTTAATACTTTAAAATAATTGCTCGATTATAGTTTATTACCTAGTTTAAAATACTTAAAATCTAACCTTTGAATTTCATTGTAATCAAATTATTAATAAAAAAGCCTTTTGGGGGTCGAAAATTCGCCTAAGTGAAATTTAAACTCGATCGTAAGAATTTTATACTCTATTTTCCATAGAGTAAAAAATTCAATTATTGTTGCTATACTCCGCACCTGTCTGTGTTGATCTTCAAAAAATATACGAATAGCCTTTGACCATGCACAAAAACATATTTATAGTCAACGGCTTTATGATATTTTTTACTTATCGGTGGATTCAGTGTATCTAGAACAAACCAAGGTAGGTGACACCATCAGCTGATTAAAGCATTTTAAAGTATCTCCTGCACCGTTGACGTCATGCTGTTTATCTTGACACATGAGTGGTTTGCTTTGAATATTTTAAGTGCTGCACCTTTGACGTCATCGATTTTGTTATTGTTTTTGTGGATGTCACCTACCTCATTCTCATTCTAGATTTCTTGGGTGGATTCAGGTGGTTTGAGATAAACAAATTATGACATTAGACAACTTGAAATGAATAAAGCATTTCAAGTGGTCAGAGAAAAAAAAACTTTGTAATGAACGTTAACTAGCAAAAAATATACGGAACATATAAAAAAGATTATGCACGCCTTCGCAAAATAGAGAAAGTGAATGTCCAATGAGTCAGTGCACAAACTGGATGTGGAAAGACGCAAGATCAGAGAAAGATACACGGTGAAAGGAGTTTAACAAGATCAGAAGACCTTGCAGGGAAACTGGACTGAGTGTGAAATATAAGTACTTCTGTGAACAGGGCTCATGCAACTAGAGTAGACAAGTAAACAAGGGGAAGTAGAGAAATAAATCCCGAAAAGCAACCCGATAGTTAAATAGGTGATGATTTTTTTAATTTAAATTGAAAATAAAGTCTATTGCAGACCAATTCCAAGGACAAGACAATCCTATGATACAAATCTTACTTTTGACAAACACAACATTAAACACATAATTTTAAAACTTGCTATCACAGAATGTAATTTTTGGGATTTGCTACGAACGTACTAAAAATACATATATTTTAAGTAGATGATAATCAATCTGAACTATTAGTTGACAAAACCACTATATTCATTAAGGTTTCTTGAAGTTTAAGGTTATAAAAATCTATGGTAAAACTGTTTTTCAGAGAGGCAAGAAGTGTCATAGAAAAGCCATTGAAGTTGTTTGTACAAAAGCTGCTCTTATATAGCTGTTCTTATTGGCGGATAAGGAGACCCAGACCATTATGCACCTCTGCCTCTCAAACGGGCATTTTGCGCAAACCTCCGGAAGGACGGAATATTGAAGGAAGAGAAAGTGTGAGAGATTGGACATAAGACGACCGTTTGACATTCAGAGGGCCAACTCCCGTGCTCCTGTGACAATTGATTTTCAGGTTCAGCAATAGCTATGAAGATTCCTCGGCACAACTAAGTTTTGCAACATGTGAGAGAAATTTAAAAACTAAACATGCTGTTAAAGAGGGTATAGAGACTATGGGAAGAAGTGTACCTAATGTTTAGCTTGTGAGATAGACATTTTATAGACGTCAGTTTTCTACTAGTCGAAGGTTGAAGTTTCTTCCAAATTGCCCAGGCCACTGTAATCACCAGGGGCAGAGAGCTGGGAGCGGTGAGAAGCCTATATAGAAAGTGGTCTTTTCACATTCGTTTGTTCAGATACTCCAGAGGATGTTTCCTGTGTGGTTCTGATCTCACTACACTAGAGGGTCTGGAGATTGGGTGTAAAGCTAGACGAACTGCGGGACGGTCGTCATCAAACGAGGAGTAATCGGGCGGGGGAGGGGGGTGATGGCGGAAGAGGGGCGAAAGGTCGAGAACTGACAATTACCTGATGACGAGGCGTTTCTACAATGGAATCCCGACAATGATACTGACTGCCGCAACGCAACTTCATTGTGTTGCACTTGGTAAAGCCAGTGACTCTTTTCCATTATGGGTACGGCTTTCTACGGTTTGGCAGCACACACTAACACTACGAACAATGCAAAAAGAACCGCTTATTCAAATAGTGGTTACAAAATTCAAATGTCAAGACTTTAAAATCTGCGATTTATTTATATACATACTTTATAAGTGGCCAGTGCCATCAGATAAGTATGCAATTCATTTCCCACGAAAAACGTTGTTTTGATGGCAATTTCGTAGAATCATCAACTCGTATGTATGCAGTATTATTAGGAATTCGTATCCGCTATTGGTAAAATTGTCCTATCTCAAGACGGCGTTGCATATCACTAAATAACATTTAAGCATACTGTGATACCTAATCGGGAAACGGAAAATACGCGTAAGCATATGCATAGTTAAATATAATTTGAAATTAAGCAGTTTTAAAAACTAGGCTTTGAGAAAATTGTTTGATGATTTTTTGAAAATTAAAGAGATCATTAAATACTTGTAGCCTGACTTGTTTTAGAAATCAGCATATAATTTGTTTATAATATCAATAAACTTATTTAAATTTGTATATTCCACGTTCTTAACTGTGGTTTAGGACGGTTTTCCGATTGTGGTACATTACTATGGGTTTTTGTTTGCTATTTTCCATCAATTTATTACCACACGGATTTGTACGTTAGTCAAAATAAAGAACGGAATATTTTAACGAATTGCACCGCAATGTCAACTAAAAAAATTATTATTTATTTATAGTAAAGGGAAATAGTGAAGGCACGCAAATTGCGTACCCCAACAGCATCTCGATTGTTACACGATGCAGAACCAACGCTACCTATAACCGTTGGTCTGTAGACTCTGGACGACCTTCAACTTGATAACAGGCCTCCGCCGATAACAGCCGAGGCACACGCAGAGGGGGCCGTTGCTCTCTCTCTTTGTTGAAGTCTCTAGTTGGCATTAGTTGTTTACAATGGCAGCAATATATATAAATTTCATCAATCGATTTTTTATTTTAGATAATAGTTTTTTTTCCAATTTTTACATTAAAACATTCCTAGTTGTAGTCCTATGCCCGTTCAACGTGCGAGGTGTGTGAAGTTTGTTTATACTAATTATTATAATTAGTACCAGGTTAACCGAGCCTTGCTCGTTGGTTTTTATTCACTTTTGTTATAGTGTCAAGGTAAAAAAGCGATTAAATTTCCACCAACAACCAACTATACCTCTTCACAGTTAACAGCTGTTTCAAAAAGTCTGCTCAACATTAATGTTTCTTTCTTTTTGTTTACATTTCGTTGTTATTTCGTTACCAAAATAGCAACCCATAAGACTAATGTTAGAAATTACAATTTTGAAACTTAATTTTAGACCAAATTCGATTTTTCCTGGGGTTGAGGCTGTTTCTAAACTTATTTTTGGGCCAAAACACTCTTTAATGCAAACTTTAAGCAAAATCTAACAGCTAGATTTCGAGATCGTGGAACACACATCCCTTCAGATATTCCTCGTATTATAGTATAGGATACTTACACAAACTATAAATGGAATGATTTTCTGTAAATTCATTCACGAATGCAATATGATAGCTTTAGTTGTTTTCCCCTGTATCTAGATAGTGTTATGCTCAACAACTGACAGGTAGGCCAACGTTTGTCAAACAGTAGTTATTTGTTTTGCTTTTTTGTAAACAGATTAGGCCAAGGCCTATTTGCAATCTGTGGTGTTAATAAATAAATTAGTTAAAAACTCCCAAAACACTGACTTTGGCACCATGATAACACGGGCGGGCCTGGGGCTAAGCCACGAGGGCTATAAAAATCGATGGTTTAAAACTATTCCAGGAAATTTCTCAAATAAGGCATATAATCGATTTTCATAGCAACGTTTCAGTGGTTTCCGAGTTCATTGGGGTCAACTATCCCTACCAACATTATCTTTAATAAATTAATGTAGATTTACATATTTATTACTAACAATAAGCGCTTACACCCTTTTGTGGGTTAGGCCTAATTGTATTCTCTTATTATTAGACTATAAAATGAGAACTAGGAAAACATTGTAGGTGAAATTCTGACAGGGGGTGTAATTTAAATAAATTATTGTGTGTTGTTTAAGTTTTTTTCAAGTCGACATAGTTTAAAATGTTCCTTAAGAATGTTAAGTACACTAGCATTTTAAATAGTCATTTCAACTAAAGCCCTCATGTGTTGAACTTGCAATGACTCTGATGACCTTGAATGATGAGTAATCTGTCGCGGCGGACGCCGATTAAGTTTATTCGAAAAACTCGCACCGACATTCCACTTTAATGAGTGAACGCGGACACGAACATCAAAACAAGTGAAAGTAGACCACGACGACCACAACTCAATCTTAAACAACTCAGTCCCTCAAAGGTGGAGTGATGGCCTTGAATTTTTAGTGGGCCGTCTTCCTAGAGGACGATCGTGGACATAACTCGTCAGAAAAGAGCGTCGAGATTCCGTCGTAATGCGTGAACACGGGCGTCAAATTAACGCGAAAGCGGTCACCACTGTCGGCAACCTTCACTTCACGTTTGCCGGAACCTTTGGAAGTTGACACACATGCATCATCTTGCTGGCGATAGCAGTCGACAGTGTCGGTTCCCATGCGTGCTGCTATCAGTGTTATCACCCAGCTGTTGAAATCGTTATCGCTGCAGACGACCTTGAGGGTTCAACAGGTCAGTTGCTGTTGTCTTATTGACTTTTAAACGTGTTTGCCATTTAAATGTAGCAATATAATTTTGAGGTTTTTAATATTGCTGTCCCGCGTCAATGCCATACAGTATCAACGATCAACTTTTCATTCATGTATTTTAAATTTTACCTAATAAGTTTAGTAGGATATCCTGCAGCGATTTCAAAATTTGGATAATTTTTCTGTAGACCTAGTGCAACTTTTGTTGAAACTTTTAATAATCTTCCACAAAAGAAATGTAAACTAACTTTAACGGGCTCGTTTTGATTTACAACGGTAATTTGTCCACCTAAAACTCTAACGTTTATGGACCAAATCGCTGAGGCTGTTTAGCGAAAGTCCGCCGCGTGCAGATTAATAGCTCGACCATTAGAGATCCAGCCGATATGGCATCCATTGCATCAGCTACATTGGCTACCTGTCTATTTATGGGTGTCATATCAGTACAAGGTTACAATTAAGATAGTTTGTGAGTAAAATTAGACCACATTAAATCTGAATGGCGGGATTAATGTCGAACTTGTTGATTTACTATCGGGAGAAACTTACTAAGCGACGAATTTATTGTTCGTGGTATCAACAGAAGGATCAGCATACACGTTTTTCGCTCCAGATGTGAGTTGGATTTAAACATTTCAACTAAACCAATCAGAAGGCAAATCCGTGTTATTTCATCTCAGGAGATAGTCTATTTATTCTTACCGTAGCCAAAAGGTCTATCTATGCCGAGTAATGAGTATGTGAAAAGTGGTAATGTCCTTTTTTTATTCTTATAATCGCCATGTCTAGGAAGGGTACAGCACTAAAAAAATCAATGTCGTTATTGCCAAGTTTTTACGTCCATCGTCCTATTCTTATAGGTGTATAATTAACATCGCTATAAATGGATTATATTTAAAACTCCAAAAATATTTACCCATAAAAAGTGCATAATGATTTTAGAAGATAATAAAAATTTATGAGTAGTTCCAGCGTTTTGATTGTGGGCAAGATTTTCTACTATGATAGCAACTATGGCAAATACAAAGTAGGCGTACAAGCCACAAATGAAAGTTTGGTTGCAATTATATTTTTTATATCTAAAATAAAATTTTTAATTTATTATGTGTTATACATTATTGGTCATTAGAGGGTGAATTGTCCCTCTAGCAAGCCCTAAAATTGAATGGTACTTGTAAAAATGCTCTAACAGATCAATAACATTATAAATAAATGAGAACATAGTTAACCCTAAATCCACTGATCAATACCTGAAGAGTTGTTGAAAATTCACAAAATTAATAAACTTAATATTGGTATTTGATACCAATATACAAAATGAAGCAAATATAATAAAATATTCTTTCACAAAAAATATTTAATTTTGTTGTCAAACACAGCTGATATCAACCCTGCGTCGTCTGCATTGTTGCAATCAGCTGAGTGGAACCGGAAGTTCTCCTATAGAGGTTATGTCAGCTGGAGCTGATGTGTGGTGAGCACTGACCTTGTTGAGCCTGGGGTCCCGCATGTGGTCGAGCCCCCGGATGAGGTTGGTAGACAGCGACCCCTTGCTGCCATCGCTGTACGTCCACTGTCCAAGCCTGTCGCGGTCCATGTTCTTCTGACTCAGCGGTCGTCCCGTGCTCGCGGCTCGTCTAGCACCGACTGTGGACCGGCCGCCGCCGCCATCGCTATTTGTGTCCGCCGACCTGCGCACAACAATCACTTCGTCACTGTGCGCATCGCGCGGCGTCGGGCCAGCCGAGCACACACCTGCCGACAGACCGATGGCGAGCGATACCGATACCGCCACAGCACACACTCTCGTGCACATACACATCGCGTGACGGTCGAGGTAGGTCATCAGGTGTGTGATCGACGATCACGGGGAGTGTGGGCCTGGAGCGAGCTGTGCGACCGGCTATCGGGCCATCAATCTGTCACCGAGATTACAGTGTTACACAATACTGTGTATGTGATGATAAGACACCTAGGGAATTCTGATTTAAAACATGTTTGGTGAAAAAAGACCACATACTTTACTCAATTAACTCATTTTTTATAACTTAAAACTCAATAGTTACATTGGATACAGAACCGAATAAGTATGATGGACATCTCATGTTGTAAAATATTAGTTTTGCCCTCGAAACCCAGAGGAAAATAAAGCGCTGATCCGCTGATACTAAGGTTATTCCTCATTAGGGCCTATTGTCACGGGATGCGCTCTTTCTACCTCTTAAATGTCAAAATGAGAAAATTTCTTTACAAAAAATCCAAACAATATCAAACTTTTGAAAAATTATTCTAGTCATCTGTTTTCATTCAACCAATCATCTTAAATAAAAATTACATCTTTGTGGTGATGTCTATGTGTTTTAAGGGCGGCGTTCTCAATTCCACATAAAGATGTCCCTATACTTAATCGGCTCTGTATAGGGTACATTGATAGTTATTTCTAACAAAAACGAAAATCTGTCCGGAAATAGAAAAACATGTTAGACTTCCAATTTTTTATTGGTCTTCCGTTTTGTCCCCAGACTTCCTCAGAAACTTCTCTTAAATAAAAATCCCCGATATGGAATGTGTCAAAAATTGAGGAAACTGACCCAGGAGATGTAAAGGAGTAATATGTGAATCTTCCTAGTTTACAAGTTGGTTATATCACATTAAAGTAACAAATCCCATCTCTTAGGACAAATAAGTCGGAATGACAGCTCACCAAACTTACAGTGTCATATAAAGTTAGTAGCATTAAAATCTTGTTCGATTTCCGGGTCGTAAAAAATATTTAAACTTTAAGGTCCGCTTTCCACTGTTATCAAATTCAAAGACCTTTAAATGTCTTAAAAGGCGTGGCCTCGTGACATATCCTTAATACACATTGTCTTGAAAAAATTCTACCTTACCGTCCAATAGAAAGCCATTAAAATTATGTTGACCTAGATTAATACATATTTTTAAGGATTTATATAAAAATCAAATAATTTAATTCAAACAATATCTCAAAACATTGAAAACGCCTTACACGTTATTCAATTTTAAAGTTTTGATAATATGCTTAGGCTATATAATCCAGTTTTAAATGGCTGCCATTACCAGACTTGGCCGTCCTTTTCATGGAACTTATTACGACATATATATGAACACTCAACGTAAAACATCCCCTCCAAATTTTAGCAAGCTCCCCGTTTTGTAGTTAAGATGAAGTGTCTAAAGAAGGTCAGGGTTTCCTATAAAACACATTTCATAAGTTTCACATAAAAATAAAGCCTCCTTAGAAAAAAAAATAAGTCAGATTTGTTAATTCCCGTAATGCTATAAAGATAATTGGCCTACATAAAAAGGATAAGTAAAACACACTTTAGACATAAAATAGACAATATTTATCAATCATTACAAAATATGATCTCATTTCCTTTGCAACAATATTTGAGTAATGGGCACGATTTAACCTTTTACAAGCCAATAGCTCATTATGAGTAATACCTCTACAAGCGGCGACTCAGGATACATTTACCCGCCTAATTATTGTGGTTCATGTTCAAATCACCGTCTAGTTAAGCGAGCGAGAGTTGGAACGTCGTAATATAAAATTGAAGATATAGTCTACGCCTAGGAATGTCGACCTCTCCGTTGCGAGGCATGACAGCGATGAGTGCTGGGTACCACAGGATCAGCGAAGGCGTATGGTAAAACGGCCTTATTGGTCCTAATCAAGTTTGCCTGTGATATTAGCCCAGTCAAAATAGGTTCGTGTCGGAAGTAATTCCGGAGGAGCTGAATTTTTCACAGTTGATAGTCTATGATAAGGTGTGCATTTTCCCAAAAGTCTCGAAAACCCCACCTGAGCTTTCCGCCCTACGCCCCTTTAAAGTTAAAGTTGCAGTATGTTAGAAAATCAACTACAGTTTCGTAAGGAGAAAAACAATCGAAGTGGCGTTGCTTTTATTTTGTTCCTGATAAAATTTGCTACAAAAATTGTCTTTACCACTTATTAAAAAACCTTAAAGTTTTGTGGCAAAATCGACACGAATGTAAAAAATTGATTTTTTTCATTAAATCATATAAAAACATTCCCTTACAGCTCCTTTGTTTCAAGTTTATATCTAAAACCGAAAATTTGAAGTTTCTACAGAATTATTTTAGCTTTATAATGATATTTATTCACTATGTTCGATTTGAGGATAACGAGCAATATTGTATTTCATTTTATGGTGACAGTGAAAACAGCCGCGTTTTTTGCCCCATTTCAGTACACACATTATTGAATTTCATGTCTTCCCCTCTTATTTTTTTTCCATCAGGGATGACTTAGAGGAATGGAACTTCAAAAATCCATATTTGGCCATTAGTACTTCATTTTGTGGTACTATGTGATTTTTTTAGCCCTAATAGGGCACGGCCCACTAGGAGTCACAAGAAAATCTTAAGTGTAAAAATAGGGTGGTATGTACCTTATATTAAAGGTCTCACTTAACAGAACACAATGCCACAAACCCGACCTCAATCGTATAACTCAATCAGAAGTAGCAGAGGCAATGGAAGTTTTTGAAATTGTAATAACAGATTTCAATGAAAAGTTAAATTGCCTGGCATTTCCGGCTCGGTCGTCCGATTGAGGTCGGGTTTGAGGCATTGTGTATTTTGACTGAGATATACCGTAGTAATTACGACTTTTAATATAATTACGTCACTGCAACGCTTACAGAAGCATATTTGAACAGATTAAACCAATTGAACTAATGAAGAAATTATTTTTACTCATCTAGAAAATAGTGTACGAGTATAATTAGATAACTAGTGTTCATCTGAATGTTGGAAAAGAAAGATAACACATGTTCGTGGTTTACCAAAATTAGTAGTGAATTTCCGAGCTCGGGGTATAGTCTTAGATTAGCTAAGCATGTTCACGCACGAATAAATAATAAAAAAACTTACTTTCGTTTCCCAATAATACAGAGAATAAAATCTTTAAGCTTGTGTCTACATTTAAATGGCGAAAACATCACAACTTGACTTGTAGAAAATTTAAGATAAATGCACTGCAGTTCAGCGGCTTCCTTTTGTCTCGATTACTTTCCATGAATTTCTTATCAAAAGGTGAATTTTCAGAACATGGAATTTAGGAACTAAAAATGATTTGGTCAATTACATTACATAAAACTTGGGAGGATCTGGAGAGAGCCCGTTCCGCCTGACGATCCTGCGCTGGCTTGACATCGACAACACAACACACTGTCACTGATGTAAATATTTTGGGTGGCAAGTCAGACAATGCTGTATACGTCAAATAATAGGCCTACATGGTAATCATGTGAGGTTTTTCAATCTGGAGATAGACTTTTAGTTATGAAATCAATTTCAAGATGAAGTTTGAATCATGCTACTATATAAAAGCAGGAAAAAAAATCACTCGTAATTCTTGGAGAAGTTGGTTATGAATGAAGCTTCATTTAAACCGGAACGGGGGATTGGATTTTTTAATAGGAATTAGGCACTCAAATAAAGTTAGTGGCATTTCGTTCAATTTTTTTGATTTTTTAAAAAATAGAATAATACCTCGTAGAATTCTAGGAGGTGTTGATTAGAAGCGGTCATGATTAGTTGGACTATCTTTGACGCTGAACTTCTTTTATTTGTAGCATAATCATTTAATCAAGTGTGTTCTGCCCGGTCTTGCCATATAATATCTTTGTTTATGATCAAAATTTATAAACAAATGTAGGCCTACATTTGACAGTCAGTTTGTTTTGATAAAATTCCAACTTGCCAAGTAGAAACACATACTTGGAACAAAAGAAGTTGAGCGTCAAAGATAGTCCACCCAATATTGACAGCTTCTAGTTAAAAAAGTAGACTCCTATTAAATTTAGCAATACACAGACACAGGTATATTTTATTACATTTGAAAAACAATTTCGTTGCTAAAAGAAAATTTTTACTACTAAATATTCGGCTAAAAAACATTGAATGCCTTCAATCTTGAAATACACAGTGGCAAACATTATTGTTTGTTGGAAGCCGAGAAATCTTGAAGGCGCTTCGTATGGAACCGTCAATGGCAACCACCAACCACACGGTCCCGTTTATCATTGAATGACGTCGACGTCGGCATCATCTGAGGCCGGCGCTCGCACAGACTTTGTGATTCTAACTCAAGCGCCCTCGCACATCTTCGCTTTTGTTCCCTCAATTTTATTCTAGTTTGATTTGGTCTACTAACTCTTAACATGTCACCTGTCTGATCTGGATTTTGGCTTGGACAAATTTGATTACTCACCTTGTAAAATTAGAAGCCAGGGTGGAAGCTGCCCTGATACTCTTGCTACCAGACCGCACCGCCTGCACCAGGCCGTCAAACAGCTCCACCTGCATCCTGAAACTGTGACAAACAGTTGCCGATAAAAATCTGTTACTCTTCGTAAAAAACGCCCCTGTATAGAACTCTGCAGGTTGTTGGGAAAATCGTCGTGTTAAGTTGCACTGTACTTTATTCACTGAATTTCTAATACTTTATGCACAATAATGTATAAATGCTTACAGGGATGTGGCGATCAGGGATGACATGGCTTTAAAAAATTATTTAATTTAGGCATTCTGGCTTAGGCCACTAACAGTCTTTCGGTTTTCATAGTTATTCTAAGAACTTATTTTTCTCATGTGAAAAGTTTTCTGAAATATGTAGTCACTACAACAATAAATAGAATTAAAGGATTTAAAACTACAAAGGGATGCTCTCATATTATTTTAAATAAACTGAATTTAAAATATTTTAATTTACATCAAGTTGGTGTTTTTAAAAGTAATCCTACAAACTTTGTTCTACATCGTTAATGTTGTGATTAGTAGTTACGTGTTGTTAGATTTTCATTAGATAAAAAAAATAAACTGAAATAAATCATTTTTTATGCCAGACATTCATAGTCATTCTATTAAAAAAAAGAGAACGAATTAAAATTGTGTTGTCAATTCCAGCCCGGCTTTTATTTAAGAATATAATCAATAAATCTCACATAGGCTATTGCCAGTTCATTAAATCATTGACATTTGTCATTGCTTGGGCAAAATATTATTGTGAATGGCAAATGCATAGTTAAACAAAGCTCACTTGGGATTCAAAGTTTTATTGGAGAAGCCCTTTCTGAAATTACTTGAGATATATCACTTATCATACAGAATCTAATGATGGCTGTTAAAATCAACAGATGGCAAAACAATCAAGAATCCCCCTTTTAGCGAATTTCCCTATAGGGAATACGCTATTACGGTAGTAGCCATGGTAAGACCTAAGACCAGGACCACTTTACTTTTTCATTTTGAGGTCCCCAGAAGCCAAAAACACCATTCGTTCATTTATATATATATGTATATATATACAGGGTGTTCGGAAAAAACGTTTCAGGAATTCAGGAGGTTATTGCCCACATAAAAATAAGCAAAAAAGTCCCTGTAAACATATGTCCTAAAATGCCTCGTTAACCCGCTAGCCGCCATTTTGTTTTTTACACTAAAAAATTTTTATTTCCGTAATGGATCATTGTATCAAGTTAATATTTGGCATGAACCTTCATCATAGCAATGCCCATTTTCAAGAAAAAAGTTATTTTTTTCCAATGTGTATTTTCAAAATGGCGGCCATTTTAAAATTTTAAACCAAAATATCTCAAAACGGGTAAATTTTATAAAAATTTTACTAGTCACAAAAAAGTTGACAAATTTAATTATCTAACCAATGGTACCAAGTTTGTAAGGATCTGACAACAAATAACGGAGTTATTGAGATTTTTCAATTAAAATTACCTTAATTTGCATTAATTACAATGCAAAATCAATGTTTTTATGCATAAAAATCTCAATAACTCAGTTATTTGTAGTCAAATCCTTACAAACTTAGTACCATTGGTTAGATAATTAAATTTGTCAACTTTTTTGTGTCTGGTAAAATTTTTATAAAATTTACCGATTTTGAGATATTTTAGTTTAAAATTTTTAAATGGCCGCCATTTTGAAAATACAAATTGGAAAAAAATAAATCTTTTCTTGAAAATGGGTATTGCTATGATAAAGGTGCATGCCAAATATCAACTTAATACAATGATCCATTGCGGAAATAAAAATTATTTAGTGTAAAAAACAAAATGGCGGCTAGCGGGTTAACGAAGCATTTTAGGACATATGTTTATAGGAACTTTTTTGCTTATTTTGATGTGAACAATAACCTCCTGAATTCCTGAAACGTTTTTTCCGAACACCCTGTATATATATATATATACAGGGTGTTCGGGAAAAACGTTTCAGGAATTCAGGAGGTTATTGCCCACATCAAAATGAGCAAAAAAGTTCCTATAAACATATGTCCTAAAATGCTTCGTTAACCCGCTAGCCGCCATTTTGTTTTTTACACTAAATAATTTTTATTTCCGTAATGGATCTTTTTATTAAGTTAATATTTGGCATGCACCTTTATCATAGCAATACCCATTTTCAAGAAAAAATTTATTTTTTTCCAATGCTTATTTTCAAAATGGCGGCCATTTAAAAATTTTAAACTAAAATATCTCAAAACCGGTAAATTTTATAAAAATTTCATTAGACACAAAAAAGTTGACGAATTTAATTATCTAACCAATGGTACCAAGTTTGTAAGGATCTGACAACAAATAACGGAGTTATTGAGATTTTTATACATAAAAACATTGATTTTGCATTTAATGCAAATTAAGGTAATTTTAATTGAAAAATCTCAATAACTCCGTTATTTGTTGTCAGATCCTTACAAACTTGGTACCATTGGTTAGATAATTAAATTCGTCAACTTTTTTGTGTCTAATAAAATTTTTATAAAATTTACCGGTTTTGAGATATTTTAGTTTAAAATTTTAAAATGGCCGCCATTTTGAAAATAAGCATTGGAAAAAAATAACTTTTTTCTTGAAAATGGGTATTGCTATGATGAAGGTTCATGCCAAATATTAACTTGATACAATGATCCATTAGGGAAATAAAAATTTTTTAGTGTAAAAAACAAAATGGCGGCTAGCGGGTTAACGAGGCATTTTAGGACATATGTTTACAGGGACTTTTTTGCTTATTTTTATGTGGGCAATAACCTCCTGAATTCCTGAAACGTTTTTTCCGAACACCCTGTATATCTATCTATCTATATATCTATCTATCTATATATCTATGTGTCCGTGGTACTGATAACTTTTGAAGGGGACCTCCGATTTTGATGAAATTTGGTATGGAGGTGTAAGACCAGGTCTATTTTCATGAGTTCGCGAACCAGCATTGTCGGGTTATGGGAACGGGGTTTTATGGGGTTTCAAAGGGGTCAAAAATGGGTTTTTTGCGTTTTTGGACCTTGATTTTTAAAATTCATTAATTTTAACTGAAACCATTTAAAAGAGCTTTAAAAAACCAACAATTTGGTATTTTGAATTTTTATCATAGCACAACTGGTTACGGGGCAAATCCAAAAATGTGTTTTCCATGTTATTCTTATGGGAAATCAAGAAAACCCTATATCTTGCTTATTTACATTATCTATAAAAGGTTTAACTTATACTTGCTTACAAAACCCATATGACGGCAAACCTACATACTCACCCCCATGGGGTTTATGGGGAAAATAAAAAATTGCCAGAGTTTGATACAATTTTGTGTTTACATTCACCAATTATTGATTAACTTAGATTTTCTAACAACACCCAATGGCAGAAAACCTACATACTCGATCCTATGGTGTTTTTATGGGGAAAGTAAATAATCTGAAATTCCATTGGAAATTCGCTGAGTACGCAGGTCTGCTGCGACGGGGGTATTAGAGACAATATCGTACATTGAGAATTTCTAGTTATGTGATACCCAAAATGAGGATTTAAACAATTTTTGAAAGTAAAAAATACTTAAAATATTATTAAAAAAGGATATTTTAACTAAAAGAGTAACCTTGTCAAAGGTTAATGAAATGAAGAATTTTATTGTGAGTTTTAAAATTCAATTTGATTGATTGGTTTTAATACGAAATTGATACCGCACAATTATTACAACTAGAGATCAACAATGGCCGAAATTATATCAAAATTTCAGTTCAATTATTCCCAATTAGTTTAACTGTCTAACCATTCAAATTTCTTCCATAATATTAACTTTGGAGCTTTGAAAGTTATAGAAAGTGTAGGGCGTAGCCCTGGGGTGTGATGTGAATAATTGTAATGGGGTTCTGCGGAAACTACGGAAAACTACCTTTCTTACGGTATGTACGAATTTCTCCTAAAATAAGCACAAGCTGAGATTAAAGAAACAAGCTTGTGTAATAAGACCTAGATAACATTGATCATATTGTAACTGTACTGTAATAAACCAATCAATCAATAAATAGTAGGAAGTCAAAGAGCATAGCTTATTAAAATTTGTGCTTATTAAGAACAACAATAAAAAAGAGTTAATGATTGAAAATTTTCCTTGCTTAAAAGCTTATTATAATAAGGAAAAGAAAATGTGAATTTGATCAAATTTGCATTACAATTTGGGAACAATCAATAACTTTAACAGTAATTGTTTTCGGAACTAATTATTCTGAGGGTTGAAAAATTTGGAATTTTGAAAACTAGGCCTATCTTCTGACAATCCCTAGAGAGAAAAACCAAAATCTTATTTTATAAAACATTAAGGAGACTAGTTAAAGTCTTTAAAACTGGAAAGGCAATAAAGGTCATAGTTGACAAGAAAGAGATATGAATTATCCATTTATTGATAAAAATGATAAATGCTATCTCCTTACCTTATCACGGGCAGGCAATAGTTACTAGTGTAATACAGCGTTAGGGCAGTCTGACGTGGGCAGTGCGCTGCCTGGGAGAAGGGCAGTTGGAATATATTGAGAGTTACCATCTCATTTATAGCATTATATTATCACAAAGATAAAAATAATTAGCTTCCCACTTAGTCCACCAATACACAATTAAATATGTAATTAATGGACGGACGAGACTCAAGAATCTATTACTCAATATTGGAACCGCTCAGAGTCTAGCGGTTGGATTTTGCAATTTAATTTTGTAGTAATAAATAAATTAAATTGAAAACTTGAAAAAGGTTTAAATATAAAATATTTAGTTTAGTTTTTTTTTTTTTTTCATTTTGTGGCACAAAAGTATGGCAAAAAACAATGGAAGAAAATGAGTTTCACACTGTAAAATTTTCAACAAAAAAACTGCAAAACCGAAAAAAAACTAGTAAAAGTAACCAAATCTGTGTGGTAAATGAAAAATTTTTGGACTGCCAACTTTTACTGAAATGTGTTCTCTGTTACCCACATGGAGATGAAGTAAATCTTGCGAGGGTTAATATATCTGGTTTGAGGCTACGTACTCCCTTACAAAGTCGATTAAAATTATGTACTATAGCATGACCTTGGGCTAAGAAATAATCTTCAAGACTTCCTCTTATAGTTGTAATAAAAATAATTAAGCTAAATAATTCAGAGTTGCTAACAATATTTTTCTACACTTTTTGTAAATATAAATAGTATTTAAAATCATCCATTTATGAAAACACAGGGCATCACACAACCTTTTGGGGAAATAAACAATAAAAACGCATTGTTTTGAATTATTTGCTGATCAATTAGTTGAAGGACCCCTGTAAATACATTTATTACTGTATTTTAGCGTGGTTTACCAAAAGTGGTCTGACGAACTCCTGAAGTTCATTATATATTTTGCAAGGGGTCTGAAGAAAGGTGGCAATATAAAACCATAAACTACATACCCTAACATGAACAGACTTTTCACCCAATGCAATTGGTTTGATATCTAAGGTTAATGTTCACCGCGCCAGAGGCAAGGCAATTGTTGTTTTAATTATTCTGTTAGAGTTACATTGCTGCAAAATCACTTTATCACAAAATAAACCTAACCCTCAGTAGTCATATTTTTTTCATATTAGGTAATGAAATGTTTTAGTACTGATTTACCTATCATATATCACTTGTTCATGGAGGTAGATCTTGCCACTTTAAATTGGTTTCAAATATGCCTATGCTGAAAAAAGTCTATTTACGTCAGTAATAGTCAATGATAAAACGGTGTTATTATTTCTAGTGATGAAACAAATAAAAATACCCCCAGCACAGTAGACCTGCGTATTCAGCAAAATTTCCAAAGGAGTTTTGGTATTTTTTTTTTAATTTTCCCAACAAACACCCTGGCAATGAGTATATAGGTTTGCCGCCAACTCATTATATATATATATATATATATATATATATATATATATATATATATATATATATATATATGTATACATATATATACTAAAAATCATTATAGACCAGGTACCCTTTGTTTGAATATAAAATTCATTTATTTATAACACCTTTATATTCAAACAAAGGGTACTTGGTTTATAATGATTTTTAGTATAATAATAGTAGCCCTATCAATATAAAATCTAATATATATATGAATTTAAACCCATTATGTTTTTGGCTTATTGGGGCCTCAGAACAAAAAAGTTAACATGGCCCCAGGCTTATGTCTTACCGTGACTAATACTGTAATAGTGTATTCCCTATAAGCAATTTCACCAATAATAATAATAATAAAATTAAAATATAAATAAATAAAAATGCTAGGTCAGGAAATAAACTTAACACCACCATTGTGATTCTTGAAGGCAATAAAAACCATTTTGTTAGGTGTTTCAAGATATCTAATGTTTTCTAACATAATCTGAATGTACAGTTTTATGAATTTGGTTTAGTAAATAAAATTCCTACAATTCTGAACTTTACCCTTAAAAACTAATCTCTTTTGGTAGATCATGCTACTTTATTACATTTTAGCGAATTTCTCTATAGGGAATACGCTATTACGTTAGTAATCACAGTAAGACCTAAGCTCGGGACCATGTTATTTTTTGTTTTGAAGTCCCTAGAAGCTAACAACTCCGTTCCTTCAAATTAATACATATGTATATATATGTGTCCGTTAACACAATAACTCTCGAACGGAACCTCCGATTTTTATGAAATTTGGTACAGAGGTTTAAGGCAGCATTCCTCAGGTTAAGTTAAAAAACCAGGATGATTGGACTATGGGAACATGGCCCTATGAGATTTCAAAAGGGTCAAAATTGGGGTTTTTGGCGTTTTAACCCTTAATTAATAAAATTTACCAATTTTCAAAGAGACCATTCAAAAGAGATTTAAACCACTATGGCAGCAAACTTGTATATTAAATTCCTTGGCATTTTAATGGAAAACTAGTGCACGGATTGCTCAACATCGAGCAATTTATTTTCATACAATACAAAAGTTACATTTAGTTCTAGATCAATGAAATCTGACCAATCCAATATTGTGATCAGTGATCACCAAAAACTACAGCTGTACGTTAACAGATGTTTAAAATGCTCAAACCAATCTCAATGCTATTCTAATGGGAAAATTTCAAATTTAATTTGTGGATAGCGCCCTTATTTTAAGTCCGATTTTCATCAATTTTTGGCGGAAACAACTTCAGACTAAGCCTCATTTGTCATATTAATGTTTACATTTTAAAATTCATAAACACTAAACAGATCATTCTTTGTGCATTTTACCTCTCACTATGTATCTCACACATTTTTTTGGTCTTAAAACTAATTATATCTGTAATAAATGTGATTATGTGTAATTAATGTTAGTATATCAAATGATGAAAAACTGTATTTTCTTGAATGGATTAAAATTTAAGTAATAATTTAGAGTAATTTTACATTACTTTAATACATTAATCACTTACAAAACAAAATATTTTGTTTATTAAACAATAAAAGCCATTAGAAATTCGCTAAGTACGCAGGTCTGCTGGGACGGCGTATTATATTAGAGAGTTTTTGCACATACGGTAAATGAATACGGTAAACGCTAAACGCTATTTAAACAATGTCGGATTTAGGTACTTTTGCTGTTTGAAGGTACAAAAGCTCGTTGAAAAGTGATCATTAGTAACCATTAGACACCATTCATACAGTTAAACTATCCTGTCTAACGTAATATACAAGTAAATTTGAAAATTTAAAAATAGCGTTTAGAGTTTACCGCAAGATTTACCGTATGTTGCAAAGACTCTCTATTATTTAAGGCAATCTTAAAAAAGGAAGCAGAGTTTATCACTTACAGTTGGCCCCTCGTCAAGACCTGTAGGACAGTTTTGATGTTTATCCCCTGACACCTTTGTCTGATAAGATAATACTGGGGATGGTACTTTTAATCAATTAATGGTTCATTGATTTTGTGTATAGTTATGAACACATCTTACAACAAGCTTTAGACTTCATGAAACAAACTAGATTCAGTTATTTGATGAAATGTAATTAGGTAAGTGATGGGATGTCCTTAATTTTTAATACACACTTGCACAATTAAAATAAATAATTTTCTTAGCAACGTTAAATAAATTTTAATATCATATAGTCTTCAGTCATACAAAAGTCTACTGATCAAAAAGCTAAATTTTATTTAGCTTAGAAATAGTTAGTGAACTGATAAAGAATAATTTTTGTATTATTATTAATATTATTATTTTTTTATTATTTTTTTTTTAGTTTACAGTACAGAAAAATTTAACCATTGGAAAATAGCAAATGAATTGTTTGAAATCAGCAATTTGAAACATTACATTTCCAGCAAGGAAACTGTAATGTGGGAGAGCACATTGGCATGTTACATTACACAGTAAACCGGAAAGTTCAATGAGACTTTAGTATTGATAATTGAGATTTCATAACTTAAAACAATAACAAGGGGCTGATTTGTAACTAGAATTTAATTTAAAATTACATACAAAAAGTACGTTATGTAAATTAAGCATAATCTGCATTATTTCTACGACTCTCTGAATTACTTAAAAGGAAAGAAACACTGTAAAAAACTTATAACTCACTAAAATACCAACCTAAATCAGCAACAACAAGTTGAAATACTTTTGAAGGATTTTCCCCACTGTCACAGATATTCACACCTGAGGAAGTTTTTGAAATGCTAGGCAACTCCACAATGAGAGTGACCACACGTTACTGTTTACTTGCTGTCAGGGGCCATGCTGACATTTCATAACTGATTAGTGGGAGGGGGGGGAGCAGGGAGCATGTATTTGATTGTAAGCTGTGAACGGTTAATAAAGGGAGATTGTGAAACTATATATTATAAGTGACACCAATCAACAAAGATAAAGAGTGCGAGTGCACTGAAATTGTATAACAATAAGTGAATAAGTTGATCAAGACAGTTGCTACAAAGAATACATCTGTGGAAAACAAATTGCAGGAGTGAGGGTTAAATTTAATTCAGGTTGCATGCAAGGGGGGTTTGAAATATATATAAACCAAGAAATTATTCATGCCGCAACATTTTTAAGGAAAATCAGATATTAACCTTCCCCAGGATATATATATATATATTAGAAACCCTTAAGTTTGTAAAGAAAAATTTACCTCTTTTTGTAGTTCAAAAAACACCTTGTTATATTAGGCACAACGACAACCTCAAAATTCCAGTTCATAACACTACTCCATTTGAAAAACATCTACTGTATAATGGCATAAAAGTTTATATTAAATTGCCCAAAATTTTAAAAGAAGAACAAGACTTCAAGATTTATCAGAAGGAAATAAAAAGAATATTATTACAAAACACCTATTATAAAATTGAAGATTATTTAGAAGACAAAGCAATCATACAGTAATTTAAATAAATTAAGAATAATTTCAAATTATCATAACTGTTTTGTATCCGATGCAATGTAAATTGTACAGGAAATAAACAATTATTATTATTATTATAAATATAGGCTCAGTAAATAAATATTTGCAAAGTGACATAGATGGCTTAAAACACAAAGTAAAAAAAAAAAAAAACATTTCTTTCCTTATAAAATTAGGACAAAGACACAATAGTTTCAGTAAAATATGTCATATTCATAGACATGATTGAAGGAACTTAAAATTAATAGCAACAATATTACACAGCACTGATAATTAAAAGTTATTTAAGGTATACAAAAATATTTGGTATGCTCATAAATAAAAATCTTTTAAGTTTTGTTATTTTTAATTCATATTCTTTCTTTTATAGTACAAATCAATTAATAGCTTGTTTGGAAAACATATCATTTTAGTAAATATTTTTAGAATTCTAGGGCAGAAATTGTAAATGTGGCAATTAAATGGTTTTGAAGCTTTGATTTTAATTTTAGATGGAGAAATGGTATGTAAAAATATTAATGTTAACAATAAACAAAACTCCGTAAAACAATTCACTGGTCTTTTTTTCTAAAAGATTTAGGTAACAAATATTCTGTAATTTAAAACATCTTAATTTCATTAGTAAAAGTCAATAAAAAACTTGATGAGAATATAATCAACTTGTAACCAATGATTAAATAAAGAAAAGTCCATCCTCAAGGTCAAAACTATTTCCCAATATCAATCCCTAGGAGCATCCTTGCTTCATGCAAATATGACCTCTGCATATTAAAATAATCCTATAATGAGTGGTATGTCGAAAGCTTGTTAATCTTGAAAAATAATTGGGATTGTCTCTGTCCTCATCTGGTCATCTATATCATCCAACTAATTACAGAAGAGCATATGAAAACAATTTAATTAAATTACTGTTTAATTGGTTGTCAGCTATAATGAGCAGTTAACGGACTTGCACTGGCAGCATATCAATTCCAATCCGAGGGTCTGGTGAATTTGATTTACTGTAATTTAAAATACCCCAGTTGCAGCAAACCTGCGTACTCAGTGAATTTCTAATGGATTTTTTAACATTTTCTTTCTTTCATATAAATCATAGGGTTGAGTATGTAGGTTTGCCACCATATGGGTTTTGTAAGTAAATGTATATAAGTTAAACCCTACCAAGTGAATATACATACCAAATTTTGTAAGGCTTGTGTAAGGACACGCACACAAATATTTTTTCTGTATACACACACAAATAATTTTTCTGTATACACACACAAATATACAGGGTGAGTTTTTATTGTCCCCCCCCCCCCCCCTAAAATGTTTCCGCATTTCTTAAGATATTGACTCCCAACCACCAACAAACATCATTGATTAGTTTATACTTTCTTTTTGTGTGGTTCACTCTTTAGGTCGCCATACTGGAATAATCTTAAATTTTTATGTAACGGTAGGGTTGTGACCCATTATTCCAAAGTGATTTTTTGTGTAGAACAAGACGCCACAATCCGTTTTTGATTATTTGTTTTAGTTCTCAAGATATTAACAGTTTTGTAAAACTAAATTTCAAAATAAAAGTTCAAAAATCTCTGGTTTGGTTAAATTTTTTTTAAAAGAAAATTAATTTTTAATCATTAGATGGGACCCACAGTTTTGGCCACTATCTTGGAATAAACTTAATTTTTTGTAAAAGTAGGGTTGTGACCCATAATTTTAAAGTATTTTTTTGCATTGAGTACAATGCCGCAATCAGTTTTTAATTATCTTTTTTTCAATCTCATTGTATTAGAGATTTTGTACAAATATTAAATTTTTTTTGCAAAGTTGCTAATATTTTGAAAATAAATGTTTTTCTGCAGTAAAATCTCAATAACTCCCTTATTTATTGTCACACCTTTATAAACTTGGTATCAATGTTTAGATTATTATTTAATTTGTCAACTTTTTTGTCACCTGTAAAATTTTTATAAAACTTACCGTTTTTGAGAAATTTGAGTTTAAAAACTTAAAATGGCCGCCATTTTGAAAATACACATCGCAAAAAAAGTATTATTTTTCTGAAAATGGACATTGGTGAGATAAATGTTAATGCCAAATATGGCTTTTATACACATATCAGTTAGGGAAATAAAAAAAAATTAAAAAAATTTCCAATCAGGTCTGCAAAGATTACAGGAATAACATTGTTTAGTCTAAATTGTATTTTTAATATTGTGAGAATGGGATGAAAATGAAAATATCCTACACTTTTAGCTAAGGGTAAAGAACAAATAAAAAACTTACCTTAGTTTAATGTATCAGGAAAATTATAGTTATCTATGAAATCACAGTTTCAGACATAGTTGAAAGTGCAGCCTTTAATTTGTATAATAGAAAAAAGTCCAAACTGCTACAATAGTTAGATAGCAGTGAATTGTCCTTTACATTGTCCTTAAAAAACGATTCTTTTTTCAAATTAGGATTTATTGTTATGCAACTAAATTCACAACTTTATGAAAGTCAGGTTTATTCAGAAATGGCATTAGAAAGAAAAAAATAGTGACATTTTATAATTTTTCAAATCTCTAAAAATTTCCACTAATAAATTAGGAGTTTATACACAATTTTACAATTTTCTCCATCCAGGTATCATGTTAGCTGTTAATTTTCTGATTTTTATGGCAAGTAATTTTTCTGTATATAGTTAAAAAAAATTGAATTACTTTATCTGGAGACTCTAAAAGAATAAAATAAATGTCTAAGATAAAATGTAATCTATATATTTAAAACATTAAGGTAAAAAACACCTTTGGAAAATTTGTCTGAGACTTCTACTGGGCCAATTTACATTGGGGTTTTACCAAAACAAACCTTTCGAGTCTTAAATTAGCAGGTTATATTTGTACGAGGGCTATTCAGAAAGTAAGGAACGTTTTCGTCTTACGCCGTTGTACTAGCGATTATCGAATATATTAGGGTATGAGAGTGCTCGGGGCCTCAGTGGCTATCCAGTCGTGACACTTGGAGCATCGTCGCGCCGCCCGTTTTCTTTATATTTAAATTCAAAATGGCCGCTTCCGTAAAAAGTCCCGCCAGTTGCGAAGTGCGATCGGTAACACAGTTTTTGATGACAAAAAACTTAAAACCGATAAAGATTTATCAAAAAGTGTGTGGAAGTATGGGAACAATGTCTTGAATGAAAGTTCTGTGCGTAAGTTGTGTATTCAGTTTACAAATGACCGAACCAATGTTCTTGATGAGCAGTGGAGTGGACGACCGAGCGTTGTGACTGACGAACTGGTCACTAAAGTTGACGAGAAGATCCATGAAAACCGCTCCTCCACCATAAAGAAGCTTTCGTTATCTTTCCCTTAAGTTTCACGGACTTTGCTGTGTTGAAATTGAAAGAATAAAAATCGATAAATCTCTATCGGTTTTTAGATTTTGTCAACAAAACCCATGTTACTGATCGCACTTCGCAACTGGCGGGACTTTTTACGGAAGTGGCCATTTTGAATTTAAATATAAAGAAAACGGGCGGCGCGACGATGCTCCAAGTGTCACGGCTGGATAGCCACTGAGGCCCCGAGCACTATCATACCGTAATATATTCGATACACGCGCGTACAACGGCGTAAGACGAAAACGTTCCTTACTTTCTGAATAGCCCTCGTATTAAAAAATGTTTATGTTAAATTGGTCAAAAATGAAAAATAAACTATTCTTAACATGGGCAAAAATGTCATCTTTTTCAATAATTTGGAGAGTTTGTCTGAGACTTCCACTGGACCAATTTACACGCAGTTTGTACCAAATAAAAGCTTAACTTTTCTATATTAGCAGGTTTAATTTACTTTAACGTTGTCTTACTTTTTTAAATTACAAAAATCAACATTTCAAAACCTTTGCAGTTAAATTATTTTACAGACTTTCACTCAGCTAATCCTATTACAAACCAGGAATTTGGTCTAAAAAAAGTAGAAGAAAAAGCACTCAAGAAGAATTTGGTATAGTTGGTGAATAAAAAAATAAAAAAATAACTTTTGACTATTAAATTGTTTAATACTATACTTTAAGTTACTTAGCCACTTAAATCAGATGATCAATTGAAAGGAAATAGCAATTTAAAAAGTACATTTTATACATGTTTCGCACCACCTGCCTGTGCTCCACTCAATCACCACCGATGGAGTTTCGACGGGCAACGAATCATCTTTTATAATCCACAGCTTTAAAAAACTTTAGGTAGGACCACTACAGGTATATGTTTTTCCATTACACTCGACCGAAAATAGCGGTTTTCATTGTCAGCCTTGTGTATGGAAAATAACGTTTATCTACTTTAGAGTGGGTTATCCAGCTGGACCCAAGAAATTAGCCCAATAATGATTCTTGACACTTGTAGTGATGCAGCAAGAGTAAGTAGCATGGCTGTTCTGATTTTTACAACATGACCGTGTTGGTGTCATTGTACTCTGCCGAATATTAGAGTTTTTCTATCAGGGTGCCGTTCAGTAATATAGGCTACATATTTCTTTTTTATTACCATGCTGGTAAATAATTTCCTCAAGGTTCAAGTATATCAACATGATTCAAAAATATTTTTGTTTGCTATAATTTATCCCATGGTAATTTATTTAGAGTTCACAGCTACTCGCGACAGGTCAGCTAGTATTTAATATGTGACACTTTTTTTCACAATGAACTTCCTCTACAGTTTTCAACAGATTTTATTGATTTTGGTGCCATCGGATGGAGGCATGAAGTTCTTTTTAAAGTAAATTGGTAAATATCTATCAAGTTGGAAGCAGCCTTCAAGGCCTTAAAGTTCTATGTTTCCCCATTTGATTAAAGTTGGTAAGGGAATTTAAAGTTTATCATGTTTAACAGCTGTAATGAGTAAACACAGTCAACAGCAAGAGCATTTGTTTACTCATACTAAAGAGGTTATGTTAAACCATGGGATTCACAGGTTTACAAACTGCAATAACAATAAATAGTGTCCATACTAAATTGCTCGATTTCCAGCAACAGGAACACTAGTTGGTAATCATGGGGGAATGCTTGGACCTTATGCCACCCCAGGTATTTCCCTCTCTAAGAATGGAATTTCGATTTTTTAGGTAGCAGTGTAGTGGCACACCTGTTTGAACAATTCTCAGATGATACTCCAATCCAAGGTCTAACCCCTGTTATCTAGACTTAAGTGAAAGTATGTTTTTCTCAACGAGATTAAATAGATATAGAGTGCTCACCAGATAGGGGAAGGTGTCCCCTTTTGACTGGCGCCATGTTACCCACGATTCCCGCCGTTTCCTTGGTAACCAGTCCTTTTGTTTACACTTTCCCAACAGTAATTTACCATTTTACCCACACCTATCCAATGTTTCTATGGTAACCAACTTCAATAGCCTGTTCACAGACCATCTTATCAAATTAATTAAAAAACAAACAACAAATAAACATATGTTTTAAAACCATCATCAGTAATTTTTTAAGCTTGTAGCGACTAATCAGAATAGCTAAAAACTAGTAACCAAGGTAACGAGAGTAAAATGTGGGATGGTTGCCAAGGAAACGGCGGGAATCATGGGTAAAATGGCGCAAATCAAAAAGGGACACAAAATTAACATGTGATGAACACTCTATATCTATTTAACCTTGTTGGTTTTCCTAGTGCAAAAGTAAATATTTATGGACTTCGTTACGGCCTCATTAGTCTTAAGTAAATTTATTATGAATACTTTAATACTTGATTCATAGGTAGGGTCCTTTTAGACTTCATAATATGACAAGAGTAGGTTTCTAGACAAATTATTTGTTGAGATAACTTATCCTAAAAAAAATTTTCTACTATCATTGTACCATCGGTCACCACAACACAAACACACACCATGAACCTTGGGCCGGCCGAAGGTACAAAATATAATTTCTTACAAGTTTTTTTTTTTATATTTTAGATGTCTAATATACTAAAGAACCTTAAAAAAAACTTCGTTATTTGATTTTAAATTTTTTTTTTACCTTTCTGTGACAAATTACGTTGTGGCCCTATATGGCCCAAGGTACAATACGGGGTGGCCCAAAGTACAGTTAATGTAGTTCAAAGTACAACGATTAAAATTTTTTTTTATAAATTACTTAAAAAAAAAGTAAATATTAAGATAAAATTCTTAAATTAATTTCACAAGGTCCTAATCACGTGTTTTATTCAATAAACTTGAAAACAAGTCCAAAACATGACTACCTTTTGAGCTACAAATAAGAGATTGAAACCAAAACAAAGTACAAGCATATCCCTTTTGTGTTGAAGTAGACCTATTATTTTATGTGGGGTAAATAATCAGCATTGATGTTTTAACACCAAGTGTCTTTTATTGAGGTGAAAAGTAACAACGCACGATGGCCGAACATGTACATCTCTCAGTGCTTCCTTATTACTGAACATAAAATTCCATCCTACAGATAAATTACCAATCATTTGGTAGCATAGCATCACTAAAATAAATAAATAAATGAAAATAAATAAATTATAAATACAGTATACATGTTAATGTTTAGAACAACAATAATACTTGATTTGATCATGATTCCTTAACAATAAGTCGATTGATTTTACATATTAATTTATTGCTAAAATAGACTCATTGTACTATGTTAATACTGATAATATGATTCGGGAAACCTGTATGATAAGTACAGTGTAAGTGGAAGATACTTGTATATGGCAGTTGGAAGAAAGCTATGTCAGGTTATATACTTAGTATCACCAATGAATGTCCTACATAAAACATTGTTCCAATCTAAACCGGTGTTCTTTTAAAACATTCTCTGTTTACTCAAATAATGACATTAAGATTTAAAGTATACACTCTAATTAACCTTAAAACTATATAGCTTTCAAATTCAATTATCACGTATCACTTATAAAGGAACATTAAAAATATTTCACTTAAATTCTTTGATTAATCAGTTACAACCTCATTTCAATTCCATTCCTCAATAAAAATATTTTACATTTAAAATGAATTAAAATAAATTTAAAGAGCTGATAAAAGGTTTTATTTGACAAAAAACTAAAAATACTGATCTTTAAACATACTGCAAAAAAATACTTAGTAAAAATACTAATTGTGTTAAACAAATCATGCGTTTCAACTTTTGAGACCAGAGCACAGCATTGTCAGCAATAAAACTGTTGACAATAACTTATGGAGATAAAAAAATTTACACCTAAAATCAGCACTAAATGCAACCTTAATCCGTCGGGTATCAAAGCCATCTGACTAGAGCGTTGGGACTCGGTGTAGTTTATTTGTGTTTTAGGTGGTCTCCTTCCATCTCTGCCAGTTTCTCGATGGGCAGTTCCGTCTCCAAAGCTTCTGCCGGCCACTCGTAGGTGGGTGGCAGGGGACAGTCGTAGTTGTAGTCGTACTGTTGCTCTTCGATGAACAACCTCTTGTCTACGGGCTCGGGGTATGTCGATGCGATACCTGTAATAAAGATCAACAATATCTTCAGACCTTCTGGTTTGGTAGAAGTCTTATAATAAAATCAATACTTTTTTTTAACTGATTGCTGATGACCTCAATATCACTTGTGAAAGAGTGGTGGTAAAAGAACATTTGTAGTTGAGTACTCTTATTATAACTTGTAACTAAATAAGATCTTAAATATTGACTGAAAAGTTTATTACATAGTATTTTTTTTTTACCATAGGGTAGACTATATGGTAAAAATGTCTATCAGCAGTTACCTAATTCATATATCTGCCACGTGGGTGAAAGGTGATTAAAAAGGTAATTTCCTTCCGGCATTCGCCCCCTTGGCCTTTGATTTATTTCTAGAGGGCGCTTTAAAATGTTGACCAATTTTATTATAAAAATTTTAAATGTGTATTGTAACTTAACAGCTGATTACCTTAATATGAATTTCGAAGTCAGATTGTAAACAAAATAGATGTCACTGCATAATCAAAATAAATATTGTCGAAACAGTCACATTTGTGTTTTTATTCGAAAATGTTCTTCTTGATTCATATAATTCCTTCGAATATACTGTAGGAGAGTTTCTCACAAACATAAAAAATCCTAACATAAGAAATCCTTTTCTAATAACAAAATGCGCAATTTACGCACTGGACCCCTAGTAATGTATATTATAAAAATAAAAAAAATTTAAAATGATGTTTTTGTTGCTTGTTTAAGGTATGGGAATCCCCTCATTATCAATTCTGAATTTTAAATTCCTTCAATGTTTTCACTGTAGCTTGGTCAAATAAAGTAAATTCTAACAATCAAAATGCTACCTCCTTTCAAATGATAAATCTGGTAAGCTTTAGAACTTTAAAACTATCCTCTTGGCTCCCCCATTGCTAAAATTTCATTGTGAAATGTTTTTTGAAAGGTTATTTAATTTAACGTTGTGTTCGAAAAGATGGATGAACAAGGCAACACATATAAAGATTCTTTGATCTCATGGGTATCAACTCATCAACTTAAGAGGAAGATTTGTAGGTATTCATGTTAAACACATATTGTAATTTTGCAAAGCAAGGAATTACCTTTCTCATAGGCGTAAATGGCGATTCTAGTTGCAATCTGTATAGAGCATTCTCTGATCTTGTTCAAAGGGGGGTACAAGCTACCTCTTGCGATGTCTTCATCACTGACGTAATCAGCGATAGTCTGCAACAAACGCACACATATGTTTGAAAAAAGCACTGCAGAATATTAACAGTGCTAAGATAATACAATGACGCCGCTTGTAGGTGACTAGGAGCAAGCTTATACCTTACAAAATAAGATATGGTTTTCAAGTAGGGAATTGTCTTGGAAGTATTTAACTGAGAAGTTATTGCAGAAATTAGCAATAACTGATGACAGCAGTTATAGCATCACCTAAACAACATTGAAATGGTCAGTTATCACAGTTACTGGGCAGAATTTAAATGAATAGATATCACAGTTAACTGAGTGGGCATTGATATCGACATTTGTTGTAGGTACTGGTCAGCATTGATATGAAAAACCACCTTACAGTTGCAAAATAATCTCTTTATATAAAAACGAATCTTTATTTATTTGGTCACGGCATCACGCTTGAACGGCTGGACTGATTTCGCTAGGTTCCGTTTTTTATTGGCATCGGTTGTCGGTTTTATTTTACATGAAAAAACTCAAGATAACGATCTAAAATCGGGCTGGACCCTATTTTCTACCTTTCACACATTTTATTCTTTCTAAATAAAGCAATTAGTCATTGCAGGAGAGCACATATATAAAAAATGTTTAACTTACTACAATACCCATTTTATATTTTATCTGAAACTGGTGAAAAAAATCATTTCAGTGGGAAAAATTGCAATTAATTTAAGTTAAACCAAAACTAAATGGAAAATTTTTACTATTGTATTTTTGTAGGAATTGACAAAACTATCTGGGAAGATAAGAATAAAAATGTTGGTCATAAAATCCAACCATAAAAAAAAAAAAAAAAAAAAAAAAACTTAAGGAACACCCGCTAAAACACCCTTGAAAATGTTGTTCATAAAATGTCTAAGAAAATTATCATTTTTAGAACTATCAGCAATTATGTATAAAAAGAAATATATTTTCTTCAGATAATTATTTTTAGTTTTAATTCTTTTAATATGTTTAAGTTTATTATTTGTTTTTCTATGACAACAGAAACGAAAAATAATGAACTAGGAAACTGATAAGGACATAAAAACTCCCCTCGCTGTCCAGATGCCAAACAAAGAAGCTCTTATTGGCAGGTTATCCATCTCATATTACAAATGTATTGTTGTCTTCCTATAACCAGAAACATTTTTCTTTATAATTGATTTCTGTTTGTGTTTATGTTATGTATGTTTCTGTTATCTTAGTAAAAAAATTGATAAACCGAAAACCGACATGAGTTATCAATTTTTAGTTGTCGGTTTCTTTGCCAAAAACTGGTAAAACCAACAAACAACTTTTAACAACTGACCCATCCCTACTATAGACTTTTAGTTAAATTTTGACTGCTGGGCTTAAGCACCCAGCAAATTAAAGACATCATTAAAAAAAGTGGGCTATAGTGGGACAGTTATACCATTTCTTAGGTCTGAAAGGGGTAGTGGTGTGTTAACACTTGGTCATACCAGATTACCACCCTACACTGCAAAAGCAAGGTAGACTCCAATATGCCAGTACCTGAGCTGCGATGAGGAAAAGTTCCTCAGTGATATGGTGGATGCCAGTGGCGATGACACCGAGAGCCACTCCAGGGAAGATGTACGCGTTGTTGCCCTGCCCGGGTTGGAATGTCTTGCCGTTGAACTCCACCGGGGGGAACGGGGATCCACTGGAGAATATGCAGCGGCCCTGCAACCACAACAACATTGATAAGTAGAGAACATGTGACGGCCTTGTAACCACAAAACATTGGTAAGTGGAGAGTATTTGACGGTCCTGCAACCACCACAATATTGACACCTGGGGATTATGATTCAACCGTTGACCATTGAAAATACTGCAGTGACTATCAACACCTGCAAAGATTTGTCAGTGGTTTTGATTGGTGTAATGTTTTAAAGCAAAAAATGCATCTGAATCTTACTCTGTATTTTCTCACACTTTGCTAAATATCATTTCTAAATCCAAAAAAGAAATAAAAAATTACCGGGAACAATATTTTTTATTATTGATTTCTGGTGAACTGTCTTTTTTTATTGTTGATTTCTGTTCAGGTTTTCTTAGTAAAAAAAAAAAACAATAAACAGAAAACCGAGATGTGTTATCAATTCTCAGTTTTCGTTTTTTTTTTTTTTTTTTTTTTTTTTTTTGCCAAAAACCGACGATCGACTTTAACAACCGACCCTGGGGATTTTAATTTTTAATGTTTTGCTTGATTTGGATCTCGAGTCTTAAAACTTAGTGCTTTAAAATTTTTGTTTGAATTAGGTAAGGCCCACCTTGAGGCAGATAAAATTTTCAATTCAAAGCAAAGGTATAATATGTGCATTTTCTACAAAACTGGCATATTTTGGGTGAAAAGACATTTAAAATTGGAATGAGTGGTACAGTCAAAAAATTAATTTGATAATGACCATTTTTATTAATTATAATAATTATTTGAAAATATAATTAAATTGGTTTATTCTTTAATGCAAAAAGTTAAAATTTAGCAATGCCAAAGACAGAAATATTTTTTTTTTTTTTCAAATTACAAAGTCTAAGAGTGTAAAAAGGTTAATATTAAATACATAAACTAATGTACTTAGTTTTTATTAATACAATAAGTTAAAGATATATTTAAATAAGTCTGTTGCAAACGTTCATAATGCCTAGTTTAATTTAACAATTAATTTATTTTTGTCTCCATTAATTGTATTATGTAATCAAAGAATTAATGAGAAATCTTTGTAATTGATAGATCTTTCTTTTATCAATCAGAACTTATCACACTGACTGTAGCAATAACATTAAAGTTTTAACAAATATAAAAAAAGACTGAAAACAACTTATTTGTTATAATTAGGTAAAATATGTCACACACTGTTAACTGATTGATGACGATTAATAAACATATAGTTAGACATTAATTAGTGTTGGATAAAGGATTATTGATTTAATAAATTTAACTATGACTAAAAAGATCAACATAATCATTTACTTTTTAGGTAAAGAAAAATGAATAATTAAAAGAACTAAAAAGAAATAAATTTTAAAGGCTGTCAGAAGAGAAATAAACCTGTGTTTTATGTATAAATTAAATAAAATTCATAAATAGCGATGATGCACGAACAACATTAAAATAAACAAATTAGGAAAAATGAGAAATTTTTTTGGGGCTTTTTTCTTTAGATAATGTATGTTATTTAGTATGATTGTGCCAATAGACATTTACACAATCAATTTTATTTTAACACTGAAAGATTAAAACTTGCTAAAAGCCAAAAGTAATTTTACTTTTTACAGTACACACCTTCAAATCTGGCCACCTTGGGACTGGACCCCCCGGCCGGATTTCAGAATGACTGGATTAACCGGCTTACAAAACAAGTTATTGTAAATAGAGAATATTAATGTGTGTTGTAAAGGTGAACTAATTTATAGTGGTGTATTTAACTAGAAAGAACAGTGTAAAACATACTGATAATGAATGTTTTGTTATCGATTTTAAACTTAAAAGTCATAATTTACTCGATCAGACATTGAATAGGGCTGAAATGGAGATTGGGCAATGAAAAAGCGGTTTCAGTGATAAAAATTCGGGGGGCAAATGCAAATGTTTTAGCTTAAGCCTGAAAGTTATTCCAGAAAAATTCCAGCTTATCAGATGTCTGCTGTCAACAAAAGCCCTAAAATAGATGTGGGACAGCAATAGTAACCAAATCCTTCTGCTGACTGCTATTTAGTGTAATATTGACGATTGGACCACAAAAAATGGCAGAATAAAGATCACGTTTAAAAACTTTACCAGAGTATTTATAGGAATTCTATACTATACTATATTCCAGAAGACGTCAGAAACTGAATTTCCAGAAACTGGTCAGTTGATATGAAAGTGATAGTGGTTGTACATGGAACTCGTGTTAATTTCAGCCGTGGGAAATGTCCCCAACTGAATGTTTAATTTCCGGAGGACCACAGATGGATTATCCGGCAGTCTAACCATCTAAGACTGGACTAGAGGGCTTTTACTGTCGATCAAACTTTGTAGACGATTCAAGATCACCCTCCTACTATGTCCGACATAATGAAACACCCTATTAGTGCCTACACATTTTGATTCTGGTATAAAATTTACCTCTAGATGAGAAAGTTTTTTACAACCGCCAATATTTTACATAATGTTGCAAGTCACTCACGTCAGTGTTGGTGTAGGCCTGCTCCGCGGTGCACTCGGCCTTGCTGGTGGGGTTACTGAGGGCGAAGATGATGGGTTTCTCGTTGTTGTTGGCCATTTCCCGTAGAACCTCAGGGGTGAAGGCCCCACCCGCGGCCGATGCTCCTGTAAAACACCAGAGGGTCCTTGTGATAATGGGTCTAATGATAAGTACGGTGTAAGTAACAGATGTTTCCAGTATTTCTGCAGATAGTTCACAGCTGAGGACATTGGGACTAGTGATGTCAACTTGTACTTTTTGGATTCTATTCAATTTTGTACTTGTGAAACAATTAAAATTCTATTCTTTAATATGATTAAGTGCCGTTCCACCAATTTTTAATTATTATTAATACCTGGGATAAGAGTAATATTTATTGAAGACAAAATCTAAATTTGTAAAAATCATAAATTGAAAGTCTAAAGTTTTTTATATTAGCCCCAGACCCACCTTTTTAGCATAGTAGAAGTACTTGCCATTGTGATGTACATATTGACACATTTAAGCAAAACTATCACTAGTCATATTATTATTTCACTGAAAATCTATAACTCTTTGGAAAATAAAATAACCCTTTAAAGTTTTTAAAAAAGGAGTGTTACTCCTGGCTTTTGGAAAACCCATTTTACAATTTTAATGAATTCTTCAGTACAACAAATGTAGATTTTTAGTTGTTTTAATTTAGTCTTTTTATTATTAAAACTTTCTCTTCATTGTTTATTGTGTATCTTTATTGTATTGATTAGAGGAGTGCGTTCTCGGCACCACCGGGCATGTCGTCGTTGGTGGCGATTTCAACGCCAGGGCCGTCGAGTGGGGAATGCCCTCTACCAGCTCCCGGGGGAAATACATCCTGGATTTCATCGCCAGGGCCAGTCTTATCGTCCTCTACCAGGGCGACACACCTACTTTTCGGCGCCCCGGGCAGAGAGGCACGATCCCCGACGTCACCTTTGCGTCCGAGTCGCTCCTTCCGAGGATCTCTGGCTGGAGGGTTGTGGAGGACTACACGGGTAGCGACCACCAATACATCGTGTTTGACTTGCATGATCAGGCAAATCGTCGAGTTTCCGCATCTCGGGAAGGGCCACGCCGGTGGAACACCAACAAACTGGACGTGGTCAAGTTCACCGAAGTCATCTCTCGGGGAGCGCAGGGGAATCCTGGTGAGGCTGGGGCCGAGGCACTAGTAACGTCCACGATGGAACTGATCGTCTCGGCCTGCGACCAGTCTATGCCGCAAAGGAAACCCCGACGCGACAAACAACCCGTTTACTGGTGGACTGAAGAGATTGCGGAACTCAGAAGAACATGTTTGAGAACTAGACGAGCCGCCACAAGAGCAAGAATTCCCGCAGACAGAGTTCGTAAGTCGGAGGCCTATAAAGCTGCGAGAAAATTTCTCCGCCAGGCGATCAACAGGAGCAAGGCGAATAGCTGGAGGAGACTTCGTGACGACGTTGACTCCGACCCGTGGGGCCTGGGTTACAAACTTGTAACACAGAAACTTGGCGCCCGCTCTCCAGCTTCCATCATGGAGGGCGCCACCATGGGGAGGATCGTCGCTGCGTTGTTTCCTGAACATCCACAGCGACCGCCGGTTGACTTCGGACGGGTAGAGGACGTTCCACTCTTCACCTTCGAGGAGCTGGAAACCTCCGTTCTCTCCCTGAAGAGCAACAAGGCTCCTGGCCCGGACGGGATTCCCAGTGAGGCTTTAAAGAAAGTATTTTCAATCAACGCTGACTTGTTGTTGAGAATGTACAATGCCTGTTTAGTAGAAGGGGTGTTTCCGGCTCCCTGGAAAACAGCCAGGCTTGTACTGATCAGCAAGGGCAAAGGTGATCCCGAGCTGCCGTCGTCCCACAGGCCTCTCTGCATGTTGGACACGGCTGGGAAGCTGTTCGAGAAGCTGATCCGTTCCCGCCTGACTTCTGCCGTGGAAGCTGCCGGGGACTTATGCCCCCGTCAGTACGGCTTCAGAAAGGGACGGTCAACGATCGACGCTGTCACCGAAGTTCAGAGAGCTGTGGAGAGAGCCGAGAGCCACAACCATTTCTCCCGCCGAGTAGTGCTTCTTGTTACGCTTGATGTCAAGAATGCCTTCAACTCGGCGAGGTGGGTCGATATGTTGGATGCGCTTCGCAACACCTTTCGTATTCCTGCATATCTGTTGCGGCTCATCGAGGATTATCTACGCTCTCGAAGCCTGATTTATGACACGAGGGACGGAACGCGGACGATGGAAGTCACTTCTGGTGCCGCACAATGTTCAATACTCGGCCCGGATCTCTGGAACGTTGCATATGACAGCCTCCTGAGGTCCGAGATGCCTGAGGAAACCACTTTGGTTGGGTACGCCGATGACGTCGCAGCTCTTATTGCTGCACGCAACGTTGAGCTGGCCCAACTAAAGTTGAACCGAGTCATGCGTGTGGTCAACACCTGGATGTCAGATCACGGTCTCTCGCTTGCTCTCAGTAAGACGGAGATTGTGATCCTCACGAAGAAGAGGATCGACACCGTCGTCCCACTCCGAGTGGGAAGGGAGGTGGTCATATCAACTCGTGCCGCCAAATACCTTGGGGTTATGGTGGACACCAAGTTAAGCTGGAGGGATCAGATCTTCCGTACGGCGGACAAGGCCGCTAAGGTAGTCACTTACCTTAGTAGGCTGATGGCCAATGTCGGGGGTCCCCGATCCAGCAGAAGACGTCTGTTGATGTCCGTGGTCCAGTCCGTGCTCCTTTACGGGGCAGAGGTGTGGGCAGGCGCTCTAGATAAGGAGTGCTACAGGTTGCGACTCGCCCGGTTTCAGCGTCAAGCTGCGCTTCGGGTGTGTTCCGCCTACCGGACAGTGTCCGAGCCTGCCGTCCTGGTGGTCGCCGGAGTCATCCCTGTCAAGCTCTTGGCAGGGGAAAGGAAAGCGATTTATCAGAGACAAGGCGAGATAGGCAAGGACACGGCAAGAACAGAAGAGCGCTCCCGAACCTTCCAGCAGTGGCAACACGGCTGGGAGCACGACACCCGAGGACGATGGACTGCGCGACTTATCAAGCAGGTCCAACCATGGGTGGAACGGCGGCATGGGGAGGTGGACTACTACCTGACCCAATTTTTGACAGGTCACGGCTATTTTCGGTTGTACCTGAACCGGATGGGAAAGACCGGTTCACCGGACTGCATTTATTGCCCGGGTGTTCCCGACGACGCGGAACACACATTCTTCCGCTGTCCCCGTTGGGAAGGGCCCCGCCTGGAGGCCACACAAATCTTTGGTGCATTTTCGGTGGACTCGGTCTGCCAAAAGATTTTGGAGGATGAGAGCAACTGGGATTGTTTGTCACAGTTCGTCCGGGGCATCCTCCTGGAAAAGAAAACCGATCTGGACCGCGAAGTGGCCCAGACCCCTTGATCGAGCGGCTGGATAAGGAGCGAGCCCCACGGGCGTAAGCCAAATTTAGGCCTAGCCTGACGTAATGTGATAAACAATTCCAGGTTAGATTCCTAAAGAGTAGAGGAGGTTTTTTAGTGGGTAAACCCGTTTTTTTAGGGGAGCCCCACACTACAGGCTGGCCACCTGTGTGCGTAATGCATTTTTCCGCCTCTACCTCAAAAAAAAAAAAAAAAAAAAAAATTGTATTGATTTTGCTTTTAGCTATATTCATGACATTGTCAATGATGTGCTTACATTCCCAAGACAAATGAAGATAATTTCATTTCATTTCATTTCATATGCAATGAATCTGAAATGTTGACAACATCTATGGCACAATATCAAAACACGGCCAAACCAAGGAAGTAATGTAATTGTTTATAGTAGTGAGTGACCATACAGGTATATATATTCGTTTGTGCATACTATCTTTGTTTAAAATTATTTCAATATACCATCTATACAGCAAGCAAGACATAAAATTGGCACGGGATGTTTTTAGAGAAGCACTGTTTCTTTCTTGGTAAACTGAACGTGACCAGTTTTTAAGACACTATCACTGCAAACATATTTAAGTACAGCCCACGAGAGGGAGAATCACCCCTTCAGAAAGTAAAGTATCTAATTTTTTTATAAAGCAATTCAGGGATCAATTGTTTTAAAAAATGGTTGTAAATTTTATTGGTACTAATACGTTGCTAATTAGCTGTTAGTAACAATGTTCCACAAAATGGATGGAAAAATAATTTTTTACAAATATTTTAATTATTTTTCTTTAGATTGTTAATAACAATTTTCAGTTCATCTGATAAAAAGAATTTGTTTTTATTGAAGGTTATTTTCAGTCAGGTGACTAGACTGAGTTTTAAATGGAAGTGATAACATTTATTTTAACATTAAATGTTGAATGAAGATTCTTTTTTTGTGTAATTAATACCCAAAAACTTATTTTCCTTTTTTGGAGTTTGATACAGTGCTGGACTTCAGGGTTTTATGTATTACTCTATCTTGACACCATTCAGTAATACATCAATCAATCAATCAACTTTATTTTTATTTTTACATGTGAATTAAGAAGTGGTATAAAAAATGAAAATAAGATAATCATAGTAAAATTTATGAACAAAAAAACTATTTAAATAAAATTTACATCTTCTCATAAAATTAATTCTTCTATTGAGTAAATGAGTTTGTTGATCAGATATATTTTCTTACCAATTAAGATTGTTGGCTTGATTTCTTTAACTAAGCTGAGAAGGTCTTTTACAACGGCATGTTCCTTTGCATATAACTGTTTGTGACCTGCAAAAAATTGCAAGTTTTACTATTAAACCAATTTTAAGACACTTAGTAAGACATTATTTGACTTCCAAATTCTTACTGCTATGACAAACGACAACAATGAAAACACAAATTAAAAAAATAAGTATCTTAAAAATAAACATTACAATTCCAACAAAGGAATAAAAACACTGCAGTAAACTCTGAAAATAAAAACCTAGAAACAATTTCTAGCAGAAAATATATATTAAACAAGAATCAGAGTAGTTTACCAAGTTGCCAACACAAAACTTAGGAAGAACTAGGCTTATTCAGATTAGTTTGTGACAAGGAGTTTGGGATATATATATATGTGAGATGGAAAGCGAAAAGGGACCTCTTGTCGGCAATTTCCGATTTTGAGTTATTGATATTTTTATTATCACCTTAAAATTCCTAACAGTTTGGTGCAAACTTCATGTCTCTACGATTTTTTTTGTTTGAGTTATGGACGTTTGAACTTTCTCGAAGCGTGAAGGGCATTTTCAAGAAAACGCCCTTAAAAAGTTTAAATAAACTCAGAATCTATATTTTTCGTATTTAAGCGATGATGTTGGTATCAATGCAAAGCTTATAATGTCCTCTTTAGGAAGAACACTAGTAGTTTCCTTAACAAACGCTAGAATTTAGGCTAATACTGTGTTTATTGCAACATGTAGTACACGAGGGTATTTTCTGAAAAGGGACCTCTTGTCGGCCCAGTGTTATATCTCCATAACGACAAGAGATACCTTTTCAAGGCTGAACATTTACTGAACAGCACTGCCACATTGTTGTTTAAATGTTTTATCCAATAATTAGTTTAATATAGTCAAAATAAACATCCTAATTAGAAAATAATATCGATAGTTTGAACGTAAACCATTGAAAAGCGAAGTGGGACCTATTGCTGAAAGATTTTGCTTTTGATCTGCTATTAAATTGAATACTCGTCATTAAATCAACTAATACCAATGACCAAATTGATAAGTTAAGATAACAAAGACAGTGTCACAATACTCCAATCAGAGGTAGTAGCTGGGGCAACAGCTGATGGTTGCAACCACGATACCCATTGCTACCAACCTTGTACTTTACAATAAAAATGCCCTGTTCATTATTGAACTATCCCGCTTATCATTAATAGAATATTGTTAGTTGATAATTACTGATTAATTAATTACAATAACGTAATAACTGTCCACTGTTTAAAGGACTGTATAGGAAAGTCAAAGTTTTGTAACCAAAACCTCGGTTATAGAAAAGGTACCTCTTGTCGGGTCCGTATTAAAATAATGAGACGATGTTCTGCTTTCACTAGAACTTCGTCCTAGTTCTCTAAGTGTCCGCTAGAATTCAGGAGAGACTCATTTTTGAACCAATGTTTCTTTACGTAGTGTGTTGTTGAAAAGGGCCCTATTATCGGCCATGTTATTTTCCCATAAGCGACAAGAGGTACCTTTTCTCAGGGCATGCAGTGACTAACAAAATGATTTATATCGACTTGTTTAAGCTTTGATTTGACTTTTTAACCGATATACGCCTTTTCTACACAAAATATAGATTAATAATCGATAAAAAACCGAAAATCGATGATTTGGACTGAAATCGCTGTATTTAGCTGTACTGAAAATTTTACTTTGCCGACAAGAGGTCCCTTTTCGCTTTCCACATCACATATTCTGATCTTCTGCAGCTAATTAATATAAGGTATATGGGACATTCACCAGGAAAAACCAGATATTTGTTTTTAGTGAAGTTAATTCAAAAGAATCTCAATTAAAATATCTAAATGTAAAATATGCAACATCCTCACTACCTAAGACAAAATACCACAGGTGTTGCAGTTTTATTACTATCGTGCTATACAATTAACTTTAAGTTACAAACAACTTGAACTACTGAATCAACCCTTAAGCTTTAACATTAAAGTGAGAGTTCCGACATGACACGACTCACCTTCCAGCCGCCCCTCGGGCCGCCCCTTGGCCAACAGGCCGTCAATGTCCATCATCCAGATCTTGCTGCGGGCCTCGGTGACGCTGGTGCCTTCTGTCTGCATGGCTCGCACACACAGGTTGGCGATACCCAACGCCGCCTGCACAAACACAAACACGACAATCAGTACAACGAGGCTCTTGGGGAATACTCGGTTCGTTTCATATGTAGGGGTCATTGTCAGTTAATAGCGTTTTGTACAGTCATAACAATCCTTTCATTAAATTTTAGGTTTAGTTTTCTGAAGAGTGTAGATTGAGATATCATGATATCATGACTGACAAACTCATCAACAGTTCTGTACGGTCCTGCAATAATATTATGTGTGATTAAGAGAAACTTAGAGGTGTAAAATGAGTAGTGTTAGGGGGGCGAAATAACAGATAACATCTTAACACGGAACAGATATATCTGTACATTAACTAGCTTACCCAGCATGCTTTGCAATGCCAACCAAAGGCAGTTTTTGCCATTCAGGTGAGCTCATTTGCTAAGCTTACTTGCCTTTGCTATATTTGCAAGGCTGTAATATCCTATAGTTTTGTTATTACCGATCATCTTTAATGTGAACAGCTGCTTAAAGAACTAACATTTTTTCCGAGCCATAATAATAAACTAAAACTCTATAAATAACTGAAATTAACCCATTGGCATACTTGGACGGAACCTATCCGTAACGCCGCTAATGCGCTCCTGCATTCCTAGGCGGAACTGTTCCGTCTGCTAGTAGTTCGACGTTTTTCCGAGGGATCACAGCACTTGTCGGGTCAATCATTGTTTGACAATGAATCTGCAATAGTTTCTGCTGTTTTTTCAGTTTCGTTTGTTGGCTATCCTGTCTTTGAGAACGAAAATATTAGTAAACAACAGGTGTGTAGTTTTGAGGTTGTGTTCGCCGCGAAAATGACACGACCGTGTTTGAGATTGAGTGAAATTGATAAGTATCTTGATAATTGTGAATTATCCTCGTGTAAATCCGATGAAGAAAGTGTCGAATTAGATCGTGCAACGCTTGACCATCTGTTTACAGTCGACAATCTCTTCGACGAAGATGATGAAACAGATCTACCGACGACATCTGAATCGACCGGTACGGAACCTAGGCCTAGTAGCGTAATAAAAGTTCCTAATTTACAGAATGATTTAGTTGAATTAGTATATACTAGCTGTTTCCCTTCACGGCTTCGCCCGTGATTGAATTTATTTTTTAGGTAATAAAATCTTTAAAATAGCAACAAAATCTTCTTCCTTAAGAATGACATTGAAACAACAAAGTACTGTGTGTTGAGCTCTTAAGGAATTTTGTAAAAACATTTTCTTAATGAGAACCATTGAGCAATAACGAACAACCATGTCAAATTTCAACACCGTAGGCCCTACAGCCATTTCAAAATCATGTAGGGCGGAGCCCTAAGGAACATAAAAAACTAATTCTAAAAGTTTCTTAGTTAACCCTAGGAGTGGCGAACGGTAATGATTACCGTTATTTGTAACAGTTTTTTCCGTTGCGTTGTATGCACTGAAAACGTCGGTAAAATGAGATAAATCTTATACCAATGGAAAGAGGAGATTCTGAAGTTTCATTTTATTATAAGGGCGAACCTTATAACGAAAGTATAACGATGTAATCATTAGTTACATTTGAATGAAAATTACGCGCGAACTCGCGGCAGCTCCAGATTCTCGCAAAATCACAAAACATGAGTAACTTCAAAAAATCGTAGCTCAGGTAATTTTTGTTTCTGACAAAAACGAGTGGTACCACTGCAACAAGGATGAAATAAGCTGTCATTCCGTATGAAGTATAATGTTATAATACTTTCCTACAGCTGATAGGAAATTTATGAAATCAGTATATATTTACGTAATTACTGAATTGGCGAAACGGTAACGATTACCGTTGACTAAAACGTGAATAATATAACGTAAAACGCAAAAATAAACATTGTGTTATATATGCTCTTGAAGAGGAAGAAAAGCAGAATTCAGTGATGCGCGGTTGGTCACACTGACTTCTCTAACAGCTTGAAGGAAAATCGATGAAATCGATCGTTTCCGTTGCATCTCGTGTTTTTATTCCGTGTGCCGGTCCAATAGTAAGTTTTTATCGATTGTTTTTAGCTAAATCATAATTATATTACAGTGTAATAGTGCGTTACAGTGTAGTTTAGTGTATTAGGTGTAATATTTATGCAAATCTTTATGCAAATCAGATCATGGAAATCTTTTTATAAATAGTTATATAAGTTACAAATCAAAAAAGCGTTTTTCAAAAAATCAATTTTTTTTATTTCGATGGTTGTAAAAGTAAAAAAAAATGTTTTTTCTACAAATCTTATTATATATTCTTTTTCAGAATATTATTGGCTTCAAAAAAACATTGGTCTTATTCTATTTATTTATTATTGGAGGGTATTTTAGTAACAATCAAAGAGTAAATGTACAAATTGGTGTTTTGCACTTTTTTCGAATTTTCGCTTGTAAACTTATGACCTTTCCAAAAGTCATTTTTTCTATCGTTTTTGGATTTTCCTGTCTATTACAAACAAAATGAATATAAGGTTCAATAGTTTTACTCTAAATGCTGATTTTAAGCGAATTTTTGAAAAAACCCTTGCAAATTTGCCAAAATTAGTGTGCCACTCCACAAGCACAATGCTAAAATTGGCCGCGCCACTCCTAGGGTTAACACCTATTAGCAAAACGGAACATAAACGTTAAGTTTCAATACCGTGGGATTTATGGTAATTGCTCACAATTGAGGGGATCCTCAGATTTGTAGGGGGAAGCCCCTGGATTAATTTTGAAGTCCTATAGGGCAGAGCCCAAAGAACTTCGAAAACTATATTTGCAAAACCGTTTCTAAGTGAGCACCTATTTTCAAAACGGAGCATCAACGTTAAATTTGAATCCCTTAGCATATATGGTAATCTTGAGGTTCTGTGGGGTGGAGCCCTAAAGAACTTCGAAAACTATATTTGCAAAACCGTTTCTTAGTGAGCACCCATGAGCAAATAAGTGGAACGTCCATGTCAACAATTTCAACCCCGCGAATGCCCTAAAGTAATTTTGAAATCCAGTGTGGCGGAGCCCTTAAGTGCTTCAAAAACTATATTTGCAAAACCGTCTGTGAGTACCTATAAACAGTAAAAAAGTATATAGTAATAAAGTAAACTGCACTTAATACAACCAAAGTACACCAGACTAAAAGTAACGGTACATCACTATAATCTTGACAATGTCAAACATAAATAAACATTATATCTCACACCTGGTTACTTCTATGCTTATAAGCATTTTCTTGAATGAATCATCATGTGGCAGATGTAAACAAACCTAATTCAATTTCCATAATCATATGTTAGAATACAAAAATGTTGCTTCCATAAGAATAACATGGTAACTTTGAGGACGTCGAGGGCGTAGCCCTTTGTGAATATTAATATGAAAATAGTGATACTTTCCTATTTTGAGCCTAAAGAATGAGTATACCAAATTTCAGCACTCTAGCTAGTCGGGAAGTTGGAGAATTAGTGATGAGTGAGTCAGTGAGTGAGTGAGGGCTTTGCCTTTAATACATTTAGATTAGTGTAGTTTTGTGTAGTACTCTTAGAGATTTGTGTAGTGCAGTACAAAAGTATACAGCAAATCAGGAGTCCAGCAATGGTGAGTCCAACATTTTATTTTACGGTGATGGGTAGGCCCACTGTTGGTATGTGCTTATTTTGGTACGTCCTATATATAGATTATATATTTTAAGTATATATATTTATTTATCAGTAGATATATATAAATAGTTATAGTAGTTAGCTAAAATAAAATTGTACTATAAAAAATTTTGTATATATATATATATATATATATATATATATATATATATATATATATATATATATATATATATATATATGTATATATATAATTTATTAACAAAACAAAAAAATAATTTTGGCAAGTACAACATTTTAGTAATAATCTCTGAAAGTTTCAATACATTATAGTAAAAAATAAGAAAGTTACAGCAGTTTTTATAAAAGTCAACAAAAGTGCCAGAAAAATAGGAATTCCTACATGCTGTCAGGTAGTGGAATATTGGCATGCCAATGGGTTAATTACAATTATGTTTATGCATAGGGAATTGGAATACTGACACAATTCACAAGAGTAATCTCACACTAACCTAAGTTTATTTACGTAAACAAACACGTATTTCGTTGTGTTTTCGTTGTGTTTCAATAAACACAACGAAAATCTATCTTCAAATTCTGCAAACTAACTACCAACTAATAAATGAGCCCAAAATAATAATAACTAATTACTAACATCAAATAAATCAAGTAAATATGCTAAATACGACAATAAACTGACAGTGATGCGCCAACAAAGCCTAGCCAGTCGAGGTAAAAAACCTCTTAGATTGTAAACAACATCTCCCTCTCTCTCACACATTCATTATCCATCGATAAACAGCTATAACACATCTCCAAACTAATGGACAACATGCTGGATATCGTGTGGATCCAATGTAGTTCATAAAACCACCAACAGGTTACACCACATGACAGACTGTCAGAAAATGTATCGTTTTTGTTGAACTAGAGTTGCACATATAACTTATGCCGATGTGCAGGATATGTCGAACCACATTGAAGGGTTAACACAAGTGTTGTAAGTCAAGTTATTCTTGTTTTGAGATATCAAAGGGTTTGCTAAAAATGTTATAAAAACTGTATTGTGGCCTAATGCTGTTTTTATATAAATTAACTCATAAAGAATTTAAAGAGTTCTGTTAAAATAACTTAATTTAACGGTATTATCAAAAAATACATTAATTTGTTTAGCACTTTTAAATGTATTACAGTAACTTACACCACCTCTCTGTGTTTAAAATATAGGCGAGTTACCCACTTAGGCCTAAACATTGACTGCAAAGGTGGGGTAACTCCAGGTTCAGTACCGTACAAATTGTGTAACTCCCAGTTATGCTGTCAGCCAACAGTTGGCAGCGTTGACTGTACAAGAAAGTGCTGCTATCTATGTGGGGCTATGGGAACTTGGAGTTACCGTTGGTGCATTAAACAGAATAAATTTTTCCAACACAGTCCCATGCTTAGCTAAAAAAAATTGGAGTGACATTTTTTGTGCTTTAAGGGACTCAGCTATGTAATGATATTATGTAACTATGTTTTGTGTAGGTTGAGTGAGATGATAAAAAAACTTGACAGTCGAAAAGAAAGAAATATGCGAGAAAATACTGTAAAGGCAAACAAGTAATAGTTTCACAAGACAATTTTAAAAAGATAACAATTGATCAAGAAGTTACCTTCCAACAAAGTAGAAAAATGCTTAGAAATTATAGTAAAAGCTGAGACTTAATATCTATATATATAATACGTGATGCCCTTTTTTTGTTAACACTACTCCTCCCTTATTTCTGGACCAATTTTAAAGTTTGAGGTGTCAAAAGAATGGTCTCATTTCGTAGTTTTGCAATAAGGTTTCAGATTTTTGATATTTTAATTCTGAAGCTCACGGGAAGCCCTCAAAGTTCATTTTTTGTCCATAAGATTTAACATGGGGAACAAATTGTTATTGAATTTCAAACTAAAACAGCTGTTGATGGTAAAACAGACAAACACATGTTAAAATCTATCTGAATGCTGAATGGAAACAATTGAACTGGTACGGTATTGAAATATCAACACAGTTTCATACTTTAATTCAAGGACTGTCTATTGTGTGGGACAAATTGTACGTTTTACTTTTTTCTCAAAATTTAGCAGGTAGAGTTTGCTTGAATTTTTATTTATGTGTATTTGGGCACACAAATAAGTTTAGTAATTTAACCCAAAAAATCATTCTCCTGATGCACAACAAGTTTGGAAATTGAAATTTTTTATGTGGGTCTTAAGAGTTATCAGATTGCTATCGAAACAACAAAGAAATACAATAAAAATTAAAATAGAACACTAAATGTTTGCGCATGGGTTTTCAAGCTGCTGTGAACTAGGAAAAGGGATAGTTGGTATAATTACCGTGAACCGTAATGTGATTATATAAAAAATTTAATGCAGAATGCTAGACACATATTTAAAAAAACCTGTTTAAAAGAGGCAACATTTCAAAGTTTTTTTATCTCCAGTATTATGATAGGCCTAAGCTTATTGCAAAAATGGTGTGTATAAGGACAACATTTTAACCAAAATATAAATGCCGCATCAAACCAAAATAGACACACAAAAAATTTAGATTTTCTTAATTTTTTTGATTTCTTTATTTAAATTTTGTAATACAATGGAAAGATGATTTATTTTGTTATAAATAGTAATAGTGTGGGCTCTTTCACTATGTCGACAACTACCTTATACAGTTCTAGAAGAACAGCCACAGAGGGTGCTGCATAGCTCATACAGAACCGAGGAGTTGCAATGAAATATTTATTTTTCTTCTGTTGTCATTTACGTTTTATGTGTGATGACCTAACTAGATCAAACATCTGTGAATGCATTCTACATTTTATAGGAGTTCTTAGGCAGAGGCTCTAAGACGAATCGGCATAAGAACAAGAACCATCTTGTAATCCTAGCTAAATTTAAACCTAAAAGAACAACCCAAAATCTCAATACTATCACATTGGGAAGTTGGAGAATTAGTAATGAAGATCGATTGATGAAATACCAATATGGTGTAATCTAATTTTCTCTACAATTTAATTTTCATTCAAAGTAACTTGGTAAATTTCCATGGAGCAATGTTTGATCACCAAGTACTCTGGTAAATGCAGCGCATTGCGATGCACGGGCCCCCTAGTTACTGCCTATTATACTACCTACTATCCCTATTATATTGCGGTCAAAGGCAAGGAATCTGTCAGTACCACAGTAATAAAGTCACCTCTCCAGCGCCTAGGAAGAGGAATTTGTTGTCAGACATGCGTTTGCGGGTGATAGGCCGTGCAGCCATCAGTCCTGCCACTGCGACGGACGCAGTTCCTTGAATGTCATCGTTGAACGTGCAGTACTTGTCTCGGTACTTGTCCAGGAACCTGAAGGCATTGTGGTTGCCAAAGTCTTCAAACTGTAAACCACAAGTTGATAATTAGCAGGTTTCTGGCTAGCTTAATGGTTGCTGCCATGAATTTCAATTTAAAAACGGGAATTCAAAAGTTTGTTGGTTTCATGAGGTCAAAAACCAAATCAGCAGAGAATAATAACATAAGTGTGAATTTTGATATGGAGACAAAAGATACCTAAAAATATGAAACAATCATCCAATTTTGTTGCTACCTCTATGACACTATTTACATAAGAGATTAAGCAAGTTTTGGGAAGAGTCTAAAAAAATTGTAAGCTGCAAGCTGAGAACTTTAATTTATATATTCATCAAAAGTCGTCAACTGCTAAATGTGGCATTTTTTAGTGCGGCAGCCTTCAACTGAATGCTACCACAGTCTAATGAATCTTTATTAGTGACTCTGTGATATTACTATATTGCTCCCATCTCTATGGAATGACCCAAATTACAACCCGGCAGTGATCGGCCTGTGACTGACAGAAAGAAGCAGTGCGCTGTGTGCTCAACATGGCAGGGACAAATAATTTTTTATAAACAAAATTTATTTTGAATTTTGTTTGAAAATATATATTTTTTCTTTTGTTAACAATACAGATAGTAAATACCCAGTAAATAAAGTTAAATAAAGGACTGTATAAATAAATAAGGAATAAATAATGAACTGTACTTATGTCTTTACACCCCTATTTATTATATTTATCAACAGAAGTAACTTAAAAATTAGCAGCAGTATTTGTTCTACCTGGATGAGAGTATTCTGTCCATATCGCTTCACGACGGCCTGCATGAATTCATCAACAAATTCATCATACTCCGGACCGAATAACCTCTTCTGTCTCAGTCCAATATACAGCGGGTCATCTAATAATTTCTGAAAAAGAAAAAAACGTGTTGTTAATAGGATTTAATAATAAAGGGGTTAAATTAAGAAAATACAGTTTTATTAGATAATCTTATATTTAAGGAGGTTTTACATTGTTTTCAATTTAAAACTTGGCAGAAAAGAATAGTGATTAAAAAATGAAAATTTTAAAATATTTTATACTAGTATACGTGTTGCTTGTAATCGAGCAATTAGCATTAATACATTACAAACGTTACTTTTAGTTAGCTCTAAATCAACGACATCCGGCCAATTCAATTGTGAATATTTGTAAGCACCAAAAATTACACGTGACAGCTGATTATTATGTTTAAAATGCTTTATTCAATCCCAATGTTATTTTAATAGGAATTTTTGAGATTTCAACGCTGCATAGCGTCTTTATTTTCAGTCCGATTCTCATCAGTTTTTGTCGGAAACAACTACAGACCAAGGCCTATCTAACAACACCAAAAGCTTGAAAAATCGGTTGAAAATTGTTGGAGGAGTTCTCTACACAAAATAACCCTTACCGTTTTAAATCAGTAAAAATTTGAAGATTGATTGAAGATTTTAACAATGCTCTTAACAAGTTATATGAGCCTACACTGAGGTCACAGAGGTAGCTCCTGTAATATTAGAGGAACTTTCTTGTGAGCCGAGATGTAAAATGAGAACCTCAAGTTAGACAGTTTCCCTGGCACCGATAGGAAAGTGTCAATTTTGTACATAGACTGGTAACTCACAATCGATTAATTAGTTGCATTGAACCGGTTCCGATAGGAGCATTTAGGCTATTTTGACAAAACCTGTTTAATCTAGCTTTATTTTTGAAAACTTTGGTATGCCAGAAGCGACCGTTAAAAAGTCACAGGCTGAACGAAAATATAACACTTCACTTTTTAAAATGCTAGGCCTACTACAATCTAGGTACTAGATACTAGGTACTTCAATCAAGGTCACCTTTTTTTCAAGGTAATGATTTATTGAAAAAAAGGAAAAAATTAAGCCTTTCAGACTTTGGGATGGTAAATATGCTAAGGTTAGCTAAAAGAGAAATGTATGTATATTCACAAAAAATGTTTAAAACTTATACACATAATAAAACTTTCTCTGAATATTTTATACCGAAATAAAGAGATTTCTCTAATATGAACAGGCAATAAATAGTATGTTTAACCAAACATTTTTATATTCTTTATATTCCTGATACTGCTTAGAATACAATTAACTTTAACACAAATTGCGGGTGGAGCAAAAAAAGACAAATTATCAATACTTGAGAAAACGTTTGTTTTGTTGAGGCCTAATACTTTTGTATAAGAGAGGTCATCATAAGCTCTTCTGGTAGGCCTACCTAATATAACATATGAGATAACATTATACTAATAATTAATTGTTCTAAAGGAGGTTTAAGGTGACTACTCAGACCAAGGAAGGGTGACCCCGTCTTCAACTTAATGATCCAGAGTTGAAATACTCTTAGCCCAGGATAAAACATTTCTTAAAAGGTTATTTAGAAAATAGGCCTACACACATTTTAAAATAATTAATTGCTATTGCTATTATTAGGCTTGCTGTCCAAGAACTTTTTTCATGTAACACATAGGCATTTTCAAAAATTTTTCTGAGATGTAGGCTTTTAAATTACGGCACCTGTATTAATTCAAATACTCAAAAAATAATCATGTCAATTCGTCATTAAAAACAAGAAAACCCCATTTCAATCAAGGTTTGTGAGTAAAAACCGATACGTTAATAATCTAAACTACGCGTATATATTTTATCTTAATATCGCAAAAATAACAATACTCAAATTTCATGAAAGAAATTCATGAGGAAGAAATTTACTTATTTAAGGGTTAAAACAAATGTAAAAAATGAGATAAAAAATGTGAGGAATACTGGTCTAAATACCACAGACCACAATCCAATAATTATATCATATTATTGGATCAACGCCATAAGTTATGTTGACTATGGCCAACACAGGTGTAGATTACCTTGTAACTAAGCTAAGTCTACTTTATTTCTGTAAAATTAATATTTCAACTACCTAGACTGGCAAGTTACTATTACTGCTAGTACCTGTAAAAAAAAGCATGGTTTTCCTTTGAAATAACGAAAATACTAGGAGCAACAAATCTGCTAATACATATCATCATTCCGCTAAATTTTGTGAAGCAGTGCAGGAAAAAATTGGCTTAGCTGAATAATCTAATTTCTGTCCTTTTCAATAACACGAAGTTCCGTCTTGTATGTTTTTAGTCATATTTGGCATTTTGTAATGAATGGGAATGGCTCTGATAGATGTATATAGTACGCAAGTCTATAGAAAGTAATTAAGGAGTTTTATTTCTCAAAATAGCTATAATTTGTTTAGTTAATTACATTTTGAACATTTTAGGGAAAATAAAGGAGCACTGGACTTAAGTTTGGTATGAATGTAAGTTAAAAGTTATGTGAGTTAAACATAATAACATGTAAGTTAACATAACATTTTAGAGAAAAATAAAGGAGCGCTGGGCTTATTAAGTTTGGTTTGAACAATATTTTATCAGATATTATCTAAAGCAATTATTAATGTACCCCTGTTTTTTTAAGAGTACCTAATACATGTGAAATGTGCTTCAACCCAAATAGATTTACAAAACTTAAATAAAGACTTTGTTTGTGACTATAAAAGAGATTAGGCCTAAACAAACACATCTGCCTAAATTAAACAATTATACTAATAACACTCACATAAACGAGTTGACGTTTACATAAACGACAAGTATATTGATTACCTAATTGGAGTAAAAGGGGATAATTACTTCGTTATTAGTGCCCACATCGAGTGTGATGGGCAGGCACTGGTGGGGCTTGATACCCGCCAAGGCAGTGTACAGGGCCAGCTTGCCCACAGGAATGCCCATCCCACAGGCCCCGAGGTCTCCCAGACCCAGGATTCGCTCTCCGTCCGTCACTACAATGGCTCTCACATCCGGCTCTGGCCTAAGGGAATCCAAACATTGAATGTTACTCCATTAAAGTATAGGTTTAGCAATTTTAAAGATCAAAACATCTTTCATACAATTTGTCAAAAAAGTTATTAGTAGAATAATAACAATAAACCATTATAACGGTTAATTGGCCTCACCTTGTAATCTGGAGGTCACCGACTTGATCCCAAGAAAAGTTAAGATCTTTCTAAGATTCAAAACTAAGCCCAAACTGCCTCTGTTCATTAGGCTATCAAAACAAGGGGGTGAAACAACTCCTCTCAGAATTAACCATTGTCAGTTACAAAGCTAATCAAAGCATGCAGCCGTCATACTTTCAAAGTTGGCTTGAATGCCTTGAAAGCAACACCATTTAATATGAATCTATGAGTAGGAAGGAGTAGGTTACAAAAGCCTTGAGCTGAACAACATACACCTTGGTTGGTGCTATGAGAACAAAACTCTGGTTTCAGTACTTATCAGATCTATGATTCCTCATAATGCCAGATGGCACGGATCATTTCATTCTTTGTTTGCTACTGTGATAAAATCCATGCAGTCTCTTTCATAGAAAAGGTCAAACAATACATTATCTGAGGTTCTATTCTCTTCATACCAAAAATGAAGCTAAGCAACATGGATTTTACCAAATAAGAGCCGTGGTTTCCAATTCAACTATTTTAATAATTTATCAAAAGATAAAAAAAAGAATGGGCTACATTTTTAATCATGAATAGAGATAATTTCCTGCCTATATGTTGTTTTACACTGTTAACAACATAATCCAGCGCAAGAGGTTTGTGTTAATTTTTTGTCTCATAATTAATCCTCTTATAGTCAAAACAATCAGATTGTGAGGTGCTTTCAATGGAGTGCCACTTTTGAACTGTAATTTACAGATTTACAGGAGATTTACTCACTTATGATATCAAAGACCTCAGTGCAGATGACTGTATTTTGAGAGATGATGAGCTGTTTATTACTTGACTTATATTAAGTACTCATTCTTTTATCAAACATTCTGTGATTGATCACTCTCTCCCTCTCTTAACAAACCACGTGATTACTTTTTTTTTTACTTTTGATTTTATATTATTTTTATTACATTGTATATTTATGGAAATTAATTAGGCCAGCCTAAGTTATTCATCTAACTAAATATAGCTTTCATTATCAAGTAAACATGTCTTTCCTTCATTATTGTTCCAAATTTAATACAGTAGTGAGTCAATTATTGGAACCAACAATTATTATCCAAACAGTCAATAAATTATCCAAACCCTTGAACGGCCTACTCAATCAAACCCATGACCTTTTGAAACTAAGTCCCAAATGCTAACTGTTAAGCTAGCGGGATGCCTTGGTTAAGTGGTCAGTATTGTAAAAACATAGTGTGAAACAATAAACAGAACATGTGCAAATAAAACTAAATGTGTCAATTTTTTGTTTTGGTCTCTTTTATAAGTCTTTTTAAAAGTATTGTTCGAAAAAAAAAAAAATAGAATGAAATGAGTATGAAACAGCTCAGCCAATAACCTACACTCCTGAGAAGGTCCAAAGTCTTGGAAAATAAAAATAAGATTGTAATTTGAGCTAGATAGAATAAAAGAAAACATGATGATGAAAACACCTCCCGGATGATCTAGTGTCAATGCATCTGGTGGGTGTCACCATACTTGATTGATTCAAGAGATAACGCTTTCTAGTAAAAAATACTCACACCTAAACTATAATCATCAAACAAAAAACAAATTACGACTCATTTTTTATTGATTTTTTAAAGATTGAGTCCTTTCAAGTCCTCTCAAATTCTACGGTGTTCTATTCAAAAGATAGGTGAATTAATACATCTTTAAAAAATGTATCACTTGTCACAATACACTGGGTAGTTTTACTTATGTAGAATATCTATAATGTTTATATCCCTGCAAACATTAGTTTTCCTAATCATTGATTGTAGTGGTTTTAAATGATAAATAATTTTTGTGTTTGATTATTCGAACAATTTGATTTTCCAAACCACCCGTGGTTCCCAATTAGTTCATACAATCGACTTTCTACTGTAATTACCATCAGAATCTACGTTAAGAAAATAAACTTAGCTGGAAGAGAAGTACCGGTAATGAGGTTAAAAACAGAGCCTATTTTTTTTCTTAGGAACGAATCCATTTTACTTTGTCTCCCGTACCATAGTATATGGAGAAAGTATTGTTTATTATTTATGTTAACAAGATCAATACTATCAAATCCAACATATTTTGGACCGTGTGCAGTATAAAATTACTACAACAATCTCTCACTTAAAAATAACTAGCTAAAACTAAATTTAATTAATGGGCACCATGTTTGGGAGAGTTTGGGGTTGTATAGCGGTTAGCACACTAGACTTCAGGACCATGACAGCAATATAGTAAATTCGAAACCACATGACTATTTAGTATTTACATTTATCAATACTATTCACTTTAGCCGCTCAACCACTTACTTTATTCCTTCATGCGGAGAACATCTTATTTTCTTACTACCAGCTTCATCTGTTACCCTTACTTAGGGATGGATGGCGCCATAATGTAAAGACCACAAACATACATAAAAACACAAAACTACTTAATAATTTTACTTCTAGGCTATGGACAGGCTGCACAGCTAACTCAGGTCTAAAACATTGTCCTCAAAAAACTTTTCCAGGGAATAGTAGGCTTTTATCTTCAGATGTGGCACAAGCTTTTTAATTAACTTTTTCTTGTTTAGAAGATTGATGGGTTCTGGCAGCTTGTTGAAGATCTTAATTGCCACAAGAGAAGATCTCTTGGGTTCTCGTAAGCCTCACCATTGGCACATCAAGATGGTCACGCTGTCTTGTGTGGTAGTCATGGATCGCTGCTCGGGGGAAGAGGCTCTCAAGCTATCCAGGCCATGTACTACGCAAACTAGGGTGAAGTATACCAAGCCTTGCAAGCTGTGTAGACCGGTCAAATTAACCCATTGGCCTATCAATTAATTTGCACAATTCCATCACTAAGTCATCCTATTAAAATGGTGAAAAATGCAAGGTTTTAGAAAAAAATTTGTAAAAAATTTATTTTTGTGAATAACTATAAATATATTATATTTTTCTGAAAGGGTATTAAATAGTCTATAAGAATATATATACATAGTAGTTGTTTAGTACTAAACAAAATTTTTTTTAACTGTTAAAAATTAAAAATTAAAAAAAAAATTTATATTTTTTTAAAGCAAGGTTATTTTATTATCCTAAAAAATGTAATATATGTTTATTATTTGCAATAGAAAGGTAGCCAATTTAATTCCCTACGTAAAACTTCCTTTATAATTGCCATTCTTCAAAAAATAAATTTTTTACAGCGTTTTTAGTAAAACCTAACATTTTGCGAAAACATGGTTGCTTGGCAACAACATTGTGACTGCATTATTTGAATTACTGGTAATAGTTTAGGAATGATTAATGAAAAACTCTAAACTGTATTTTTGCAAAACAAGAGTTTTTATTTTATAACTAAAAATATTAATTAGGTTTTTTTCTAAAAACAAAGTTACTTACGGGTTTTATCCACAAAGTTCATAAACAATCCTTTTTGTCAACACTTCGTCAATAGTTTACTAAATAACATTGTTTACAAAACACTGCACTACTGATAGAGGTTAGTTTACTACCGACAATACAACCCTCAGCTGACAGGGACAGACACAGGAAAAAAGAAACAGTCAAAGAATGTTTGAGATAACATTGTTTATGTGTTGACATCATCACGAGATAGTCTCGTGATACAAAATTTGGGACCGCAACAGCTGTCACGGAACGGTCTCGTGATACAAGGCCAATGGGTTAAAGCAAAAAGAGGCTTGACAACCTCTTTACAAAAAGAAAAATTTTAAAACTTAGAAAACTGTACGATGAAATACAGATATCTTACCAGTTCTTTATGATGTCGTAGATGTGCCCCTTGTCGTGAATGGTGATGAATAGTCCGCGCGGCCGCCGGTAGATGAGGCCAAACTTCTGACACGCCAGACCCACAGTGGGGGTGTACACGATGGGCATTAGGGTCTCCACATTTTCTGATAACAGGCGGAAGAATAACCGCTCATTTCTGTCCTGTAACCAATCATAACACCACAATTTGTATTGTTGCAGATAGTGGCATGCAAGAGAGGGTCTAATATTGCATTAAAAAGTAAAAATTTGACTTTGATTTTATAAAGTTACTTTCCTTGACTATAAAAGTATTATTATTAAAAACAAACTCCTAAGATCAATTATTTGTTGAGTAGGCCTACGATTGCCGACCAGGTGGAAACAATACATGTGCCATACGGGTTATGTAATTATTTATTTATTGTGTCTGTTTGTTCCGTGAGCGTCTGTATGTGTTTATGTGTCGGGAATTCCCATTTGAAAACTGTCAGAAGATGGGCTTAGTTTTAATCATCAAAAGCAGCTGAAGATGAACCATAATGGTTTCAAACATGTTCCGCAATAGCAACAACATTTGACTTCTTTAGGCTCTATCGTGAGTAAAACTCTACTTTTCAATAAACTTCTAAGAATAAGCAGTAAAAGTTTAATTTTCAAATGTACATTAACAACTAAACACTAACCATTAAAATATAGTTTTAAAATTGGAGAAACTTAGTACGAATGTGAAAAAATTATAAAACATATGGTACCGTAATTTAAACATTGTAAAAACTATTAAGTGAAAATCAATATTCTGCTGTAAAATAAACATTATTTTACATTGATCTAAAGTCTTTAAATTAAATAAAAATTATGCAATTCTGTGATCTTATCCAATATATTCCTGCTAAGTTTATAGATCACATTTGAAACCGATACAAACCTGAAGTATTTCCAAAAACAATTAGAGGAATATAATTTTATTATAAAATTATAACAAGATAAAAATACCCCCGTCGCAGCAGACCTGCGTACTCAGCGAATTTCCAAAGAATTATTGTTTCAACACCAAAGAACTTTGTGGCTATATTATATAATTAATAATCTTTACAAGGAAGTATAATATATTTAACGGCATTATATTTCTGAGTAAAGTATTTTTATTTAATAATTTATATATTAATATTTATATTGCAATAAATTACTTTTTTAATTTTTAACAGTAATCAAAGTGCATATCCAAAGCTTCCATGCAAACGGAATGATTTGTTTACAAATAACAAAACATAAACATTTCAAATTTGACAAATATCCAGAAGACAGCTGATCAGCTGATTAGGAACAGATTCTTTATTATCTCCATCTCTCTTGCTCCCATTATACACTTATTTTCCATGAGAATACCATGGGATTTAGCATGTAGGTTTGCTGCCATGTGGGTTTTTAATCAAATCTTAATTACTCACCACCTAGTGAAGGTTCATACAAATTTTTATTAGGATATGTTGAAAAATAAGCGATATATAACTTTTTAAAGATTTACCCATAAGAATAACATGGGAAACTTGATTTGAATTTTATCTAGAACCAGTTAAGCTATTTTAAAGATTCAAAATACTAAATTGTTTGTTTTTTTAAGCTCTTTTAAATGGTTTTAGTTAAAATTGATGAATTTAGAAAATTCAGCCCGAAAAACGCCAAAAACCCATTTTTGACCCCTTTGAAGCCCCATAAAACCCCGTTCCCATAACCCGACAATGCTGGTTCGCGAACTCATGAAAATAGACCTGGTCTTACACCTTCATACCAAATTTGATCAAAATCGGAGGTCCGCTTCAAAAGTTATCGGTACCACGGACACATATATATATATATATATATATATATATATACATACATATATATGAAAATGAACGAACGGTGTTTTTGGCTTCTGGGGACCTCAAAATGAAAAAGTAAAGTGGTCCCGGGCTTAGGTCTTACCATGACTACTACCGTAATAGCGTATTCCCTATAGGGAAATTCGCTAACAATAACAAAAACATAAATCATATAAGTCAGCTGATCTGCTTGACACTATACATCACGCCCCCGTCGAGTTAGGTTCTGTCTCCTCTTTTCTTAACCTAAGTTGGTCTGCATGTTTTTTAAAAACTCGTCCACCAGCTTCCACTTTCCACACGTTTTTTCCCAATCTCTTTATTATCTTCCCTTTTTTCCAAATTAGTTTACCGTTTGTTAAATTGGACCAATAAATATCTTGATTCACAGTAAACTCTTTTAAATTAGGTTTACGCTTCTGATCAATCGGTGCATCTTTTCTCTTTTCATCTGTATTTACTGGGCGTACTAAGTCCAGTTGACATCTCATTGTTCGTCCGAGGAAAAGTTCTGCTGGAGAAACACCCGTAGTGACGTGTGGTGTGAGCCTGTATTTGAAAAGGAAATTGTTTAAATCTGCTTCCAAGCCTTTGGAGGACTCCTCTCGAGTTAGCTTCCTTAGCGTATTTTTCATGGTATTAACGTACTTTTCAACTTGCCCATTAGAAGAAGGATGATGTACGGGAGTACAGTACACTCTCGTTCATCGGAACTAATGTGGCGGACAGCCGGTTCGGATGTCAAAAAATTCCGATGAAGCGGAGGCCGTCGTGAGTCATCATTTCCGCCCGTACGGTGACCTATCGTGATTGTATTCACTCTTGTTTTTAAGACAACACTAGAGATTTTATGAAAATAAGGCACTCAAACTTTGAACATGGTAACAAATGAACCTATAGGAATAAAAACAACGCAGGAAATAAAGATCCAAAATCGTTATTCTCATATTACATATTTATATTCCACTCATATTCCAGCAGTCAACTGACTTCCACGTAAAACAGGTGCAGTCGCGACGCGAGACAGATTGAATGACAGTTTGAGAAGCGGTCGAAACGGATGTTCACTTCCTGCCCCCTTCCTCTTTCTATTTTTGTGCGAATACTCCACGGCCTCGTAAATCACATCGATACGTACAGATTATGGAAAACGCCTGATGACGTTAGACGCATAATGTGATACTTCACTGTTGTGCGGATAGAACGAATGGAAATTGAAGGCGCTAAAACGGAAAAATTATTTATTTCGTAAGAAAAAAAATTAATAATATCCAGATTTTCAGTTCCGATGAAGCGGAGTTCCGATGTCGCCGAGTCCGATGAACGAGAGTGTACTGTAGTTACATGTTGAATTCCAAGTTGGTTGCAAAAAGTAGCGAAACTAGCTGATGTGAAACACGTTCCATTATCAGAAACGATAGTCCTCGGTATGCCATACCGGCAAATCAAAAGTTTTAATTGTTTCACTGTGTTGTCGGTGGTCATTGAATTTACTTTGATTATTTCTACCCATCCTGAATATGCATCGACAACTAGAAGGAAAGTGCTGTTTAAGAAAGGGCCTGCATAATCGACATGTATTCTGTCCCATGGTTGTTTACAATCCGGCCAACAATTCAAATATTTCTTCTGGGGTTGTTGAGGAGCATATATATTGCACAAAGAACAAGTTTGAGAAATATGCTCAATAGACTGTCCTAAGTTAGGCCACCAAACATATTCCCGAGCAAGTGATTTCATTTTCACAATGCCTTGATGGGTGTCATGAAGGTCTGCAAGGATTCGATCCCTAAGCTTCGTTGGAATTACTGTTCTTACTCCCCACATTATGCAATCATGATGAATCGTTAGTTCGTCCTTCTTCATCTCATAAGGTTTAATCTCGGGACTAACATTACTGGTCGGCCAACCGTTCACGATGAACATTTTTACTTTTCCGGAGAACTTGATCTTCTTCAGTTGCTTTTTTAATCTCTTCAGAAGTTACAGGGAGTGAGTTTAAGCTCCCTGAAAAAATCAAACTAACCACCGCATTAAATCCTCCATCAGCTTCATCGAAATTGTCATCTTCATTAAGTGGTAGTCGACTGAGACAATCAACTTTCCCGAACTGTTTTGTCGGTATGTGCTCTGTTTAAAAAATGTCTATTTTAAAAGTAAAGTTTGAAAGAAATAAAGCCCATCTCTGAAGTCTACATGAAGTAGTTGTTGGAACTCCCTTCATAGAACCAAATATGGATAACAGTGGTCTATGGTCTGTCTGAATCAAGAAGTCACAACCCCAGAGATACAACCGAAACTTCTTTAGAGCATACACTATAGCTAGAGCCTCCCTTTCGATCTGTGAATAGTTCTTCTCTGCTGCAGTTAGTGTTTTTGAGGCAAAAGCAATTAGTTTATCTGTTCCATCAGGATATCTGTTGAAAACTGCACATCCGACTCCAACTGAAGATGCATCTGCTGCGACAATAATTGGAAATTTACTGTCATATGGCACCAGTACAGGGGTCGATGTTAAGGCCGTTTTAATTCTTGAAATGGCTTCAGAGCATTGTTTTGACCAATTCCACTTAGTGCCTTTTCTCCTCAATTCATTCAGAGGTGCACAAATATCAGCGAAATTTGGAATGAATCTTGAATAAAAATTCGCCATTCCTATGAATGTCTCAAGCTGTTTCACATCTTGAGGTTCAGGCATGTTTAAAATTGGTTTTATCTTTTCAATGTTTGTTATAATTCCTTCTTTGGAAATAGTCAATCCTAAGTAGTTGACCTTGTCTTGCAAAAATTTGCATTTCGACCTATTCAAACAAAAACCCTCTTTTTGGATTCTTTTCAAGACTTCTTCTAATGTATTCAAGTGTTCCTCGTCATTTTTACCGGTTATGATCACGTCATCGAGAAGAAAAGCAACGTTTTTCAAATTCGATAGCATAGAATACATTTTTTCTGAAATATAGCTGTTGCAGGAGCTACTCCAAAGCATAATCTGTTATAACGCATCAAACCGAAAATAGTATTTATTACTAGGAGATTTTTTGATTCTTCTTCCATAGGAATCGATAGGTAAGCGTCAGATAAATCAAGTGTAGAAAATTTTTGTCCCCCTACTAATTTAGAAAATAGCTCATCATGTGTAGGTAGTGGAAACTTTTGAGGTTCCAATGCCTGGTTTAATCCAGTTGAAAAATCTGCACAAATACGCAAAGCCCCGTTTGGTTTTCTAACAATCACACAAGGCGCAGCCCATTCTGAGTGGTCGATTTCTTCAAGCACCCCGTTACCTATGAGGCGATCCAATTCCTCACGTACTTTGTCTCTTAATGCAAAAGGTACAGGTCTGGCTCTCTTGAAAACTGGAATAGCGCCTTCCTTCAAATAAAGTTTAGCTGGGACTTTGGAGCATTTATCATCTCCTGGAGAAAAAAGATTAGCATATTTTTTACAAAGTTCGTTTACCCTTAGTTCTGAATCCTGAATTTGCAGGGTATATGCGTTTTTGTCTAGACTTAACTTTTGCAAATCCGAGAGGGATTTTGTATGCAGCTGTAATTGATAAATCCAGTCTCTTCCTAATATATTTTGACTTACTCCAAAAGCAACAAACAGTCTCATTATCGTGTTTACCTTTCCAAAAACTACTTCAACATCAAGTTCTCCCAACAGTCCAACACTTTGTCCAGTAAACGAAGTGAAACATTGTTTTGTTTGTCGTAGATAAGGTTTTTGTAACGTTTTCCAAGTTTCTTCAGAAACCAAAGACGCACAACTTCCAGTGTCAAATTCTATCGATACAAATTTTCCATTTATCTTTATGTCAAATTTTAAGACTGGAAAGTTTGGCCTTTGTCGGTCAATCATAAGAACGTCATGTACTCCCCCAAAAATCGTTGCTACATTCTCTGAAGGCTTCCGCTCTTCACTCTCATCACTTATAATCTTGATATTCTTCTTCACTTTGCAATTTCTCGTAATATGTGTCTTACTTTTGCTGTTATAGCATACAGGGTTTTTTATTCGGCATTGTTTCTTCAAATGTTTACCTCCGCAAACATAACAAGGCCCCAAGCGTAGAGCATTACACTCATTATTCCCGTTGCATCCTGAGAATGAAGATGAAGATGCTACTTGAATAGTTGATAAGGTATTTGCTAAGTCTAAAACTTCAGAAAGTGAATTATAATCTCTTTTCATGAGTGATGCTTTAATGTTGGTGTCATTTACACCCATTACAAAAGCTGTTATTAAAGCTTGCAGATAAAAATCAATTGGAAAATTGCAATCATTACTTATCTGCCTTAAGGCGTTCGCAAATTCTGTCAAAGATTCGCCATTTTGCCTGGATGAAAAGAATTTCACACGCTCAGCAACCGCTATTCGTTTAGTTTTATAATTACCTAAAAGCAAACTGAAGAGTTCTTCGTACTGAAATTCATCGATGGACTTTGGTTTACAAAGGTTCACCAGAGTTTGCAGTACATTGGTACTTAGGCAACTTACAAACAGTAAACGTTTATTGGTCGCATCTTGCACATTCGAGAGTCGAAGGTTAGTGACAAATTTGATGTGCCACACATCAGGATCCATGAGGTCTGGGTTGAACTGCTCACATTGGAACCTCAAATTCCTAACAATTTCTTGAGGAATTTGCTCTTCAACCTGTTCCTCCTGATTCACTCGGGTTCTCTTACGTTTACCCGACCTCTCAGTGGTCATTTTCGATTTTAAATCTCGTCGCCAATGAAGTATTTCCAAAAAACAATTAGAGGAATATAATTTTATTATAAAATTATAACAAGATAAAAACAATAACAAAAACATAAATCATATAAGTCAGCTGATCTGCTTGACACTATACATCAAAACCTAAACTGAAATAGACTAAAACTGGAATTAGCTGGATGGAAAATATTTGCATGCAAGTTAAAAGGGAATTTTAAGTACGAGGTACATTCAGAAAGTAGGTTTCGTTTCCGTTATTCTGTGCGATAGCGCTGTGATCGCAGTTCCGCGCATGCGCCGTAGTCTCTCCGTGGTAAGCAGAACAAAATGGCGAAATTTGGAGCTCGCTGTATCTTGTGTAAACTTTGTAGCGCTTGTTTGTATTCACAGAGTTGTTTAGAAATCTCTTGTAAAATTTGATTGGTGATTGGTTTTCTGAATGCAAAAAACGTAAAACATTTGTTTTAGGCATTTTTTATTGATTTTTTGCCACGTATAGATTTTTTGCTACATATCGATGTGTCATACACATCCCAGCCAAAACCCTGAAGGAGTGGTTTGTGACATTGGCAGAGTGTGGTCGGGCATTATTCTTGAATGAAAACCATGCCTTTTGCCAGCATTCCTCGGCACTTGTTCTGTATGGTGCGGCGCAGTTTCTTCATTGTCTCGCAAGATTTTGTTTCAAGATCTTTATTAGTCGTTAAGTAATACATGATTAAAATGGATTTTGTCAAAATACATTAAAATATTTCCTAGAAATAAACATCTACAGATAAAAGTAAGCTTGTGTAAATTATTCAAAATTTTAATCCTTAGGACATAAAATCAAAAGAAAACTGTGTAAAAGCTTAAAATGATAATCAGATAAAGCAAATCAATCTAAAAGGCTGAAAGAACAACAACATATTTAGTCAAATTTAAAGCTACCCATGTTGTATTCCAAGAAATCATTAACATTATAAAAAGACATTGAAATGAGCCATTGTTTTAAAAAGTTCTAAATCTTTCCAAAGGTATCTCAAAAGCAGAGGTATGTAATTTATTAAACAATTTTGTTTTCATATAAAGGTGAATTCCAGTTGACTTACTCAATCTATAATTTGGCAATTCTAACTTATTTTGGTTTATAGTACCATATGAATAAATATCTAATCTAATTGTATAGTTTGCCAAATTTCCCTTAACCTGAAGTAAATTACAGAAAATGTACAAGCCAGGTAAAGTCATTATTTTTAACTGTTTAAAAAATCAATACAACTGTCATTATTTCTAACTCCCATAATAATTCTAATAGCCTTTTTCTGATGGATGAAAATTTTTGCTGCACCCGGACTATTTCCCTAAAGCCTAACACCATACAAGAGATGGGGATGAACAAATGTGTAGTAAGCTGAGACTAGCATACTTTGACTGACAAATTATTGTAATTTTCGTAACAGAAGAAGAACCCTAGAAAGTTTGGATATGATGTTTTTGGTTTGGGTATCCCAGGAAAGCTTACTATCCAAAGTAAATCCTAATAGCTTAACTAAATTCTTTTCATCATAAATTTTTTTGAGACTGAATACAATTTCCTCAGTATTAGGTATATTAATTTTTAAATTATTAGAGTTAAACCACAAACTTAATTTTATAAACATATCATTTAACTTAATCTGCGCATTTCTTATATCCTGATCAACTTCAAAAAAGGTAGTGTCGTCTGCATGAAGAATAGTGTTTTTTTTTGTTTTTTTTTACATGGAATGGGAGGTCATTTATTGCTATAAAAAATAAAAGGGGTCCAAGAATTGAGCCCTGGGGAACCCCCAATTTTACTTCATTGACATCTGACTTTTTACTACCAACCATAACCATTTTCCTATTTTCAATATAGGATTTAAATATTTTAAGTTCATTATGTTTTATGCCATATAATCCTAATTTATGAAAAAAATTATGTTATGGGAAATGCTGTCAAATGCTTTACTTATATCAACTAATTTAGCACATAACACTTTCTTACTTTCAAATGCCAGTAAAATTTCATCTAACACAGTCTAGACAGCTTTAACAGTGGTTCTTTTCTAACACAGTCTAGACAGCTTTAACAGTGGTTCTTTTCCTGGGAAGAACCCAAACTGAGATGGACTAAACAGAATGAGATGATAAAGTAGTTTAAGGTTTGATACTCCATGACTGATTCAACGGCTTTACCGAACATTGGCACAAGAGAAATTGGCCTGTAACTTGATGGTTCATTTTTGTCATTTTTAGCGAATTTCCTTATAGGGGATACACTATTATGGTAGTAGCCATGGTAAGACCTAGGCCCGGGACCACTTTACTTTTTCATTTTGAGGTCACCAGAAGCCAAAAACACCATTCATTCATTTTCATTTATATGTTTATATAGATTGTGAAAATTGTAAAGAATAAATATGAGTACCCTTTACCCCCGTCGCAGCAGACCTGCGTACTCAGCGAATTTCCAACCAAAGAATTATTGTTTCAACATCAAAGAACTTTGTGGCTATCTTATATAATTAATAATCTTTACAAGGAAATATAATATATTTAATGGCATTATATTTCTGAGTAAATTATTTTTATTCAATAATTCATATATTAATATTTATATTGCAATAAATGACTTTTTTAACAGTAATAAAAGTGCATAATCCAAAGCTTCCATGCAAAAGGACAGATTTGTTTACAAATAACAAAACATAAACATTTCATATTTGACAAATATGCAGAAGACAGCTGATTAGGAACAGATACCTTATATCTCCATCTCTCTTGCTCCCATTATACAATTATTTTCCATGAGAATACCATGGGATTTAGCATGTAGGTTTGCTGCCATGGGGGTTTTTGATCAAATCTTAATTACTCACCACCTAGTGAAGGTTCATACAAATTTTTATTAGGATATGTTGAAAAATAAGCGATATATAACTTTTTAAAGATTTACCCATAAGAATAACATGGGAAACTTGATTTGAATTTTCTCTATAACCAGTTAAGCTATTTTAAAGATTCAAAATACTAAATTGTTTGTTTTTTTAAGCTCTTTCAAATGGTTTTAGTTAAAATTGATGAATTTTGAAAATTTAGGTCCGAAAATGCCAAAAACCCATTTTTGACCCCTTTGAAACCCCATAAAACCCCGTTCTCATAACCCGACAATGCTGGTTCGCGAACTCATGAAAATAGACCTGGTCTTACACCTTCATACCAAATTTGATCAAAATCGGAGGTCCGCTTCAAAAGTTATCGGTACCACGGACACACATATATATATATATATATATATATATATATATATATATATATATACATATATATATATACATATATATGAAAACGAACGAACGGTGTTTTTGGCTTCTGGGGACCTCAAAATGAAAAAGTAAAGTGGTCCCGGGCTTAGGTCTTACCATGGCTACTACCGTAATAGCGTATTCCCTATAGGGAAATTCGCTAAAAATTATGTTTAAAAAAAAGGGTACTTATAGTTATTCTTTACAATTTTCAATATAGGCTATATATATATATATATATATAATAGCTGGTTCCCATCACGGCTTCGCACGTGATTATATTTATTTTATAGGTAATGAAATCTTTTTAAAGAGCAATGAAATCTTCTTCCATAAGACATTGAGACAATGAAGTAGTGTGGTGGAGCTCTGAAGGATGTTTTGCGAAACATTTTCTTGATGAGAACCTATGAGCAAAGACGAACGGCCATGTCAAATTTCAACCCAGTGATAAGAACTGGCTCTCTTAAAATGCTGTTTTTGGGACTGTTGGCTGTATAAAACTAAGTTATGGTAAAATATGTTCTTGTTATATGATTAAGTGCAGACAAACCTTGAAAGGTTTTTGCACATTGTTTAAATATGAATAATGTCATTACACTTTTGGAAAATAAAGAATTTTGATTGATTTGATTGATTGAACCCCTAGAGGTCCCAAAGTAATTTTGAATTACAGTGGGGTGTATAGCCCTAAAGAAACCCAAAAACTATAATTGCAAAACCGTTTCTTAGTGAGCACCCACGAGCAAAGAGAAACGTCCATATCAAATTTCAACCCAGAGGCCCTAAAGTAATTTTGAATTCCAATGAGGCCCTAAAGCGCATAAAAAACCTATATTTGCAAAATTGTTTCTTAGAAAGTAGGCCTACCTATGAGTAAAAAGAATCGTCCATTTCAAATTTCAACCCGTAGGCTATACAGTAATGGTGAGCTTCTATGGGACGAAGCCATAAAGGAGATGTACAAAACACTTTTTTTATTGAGCACCTTTCTATGAGCAAAGAGATCACTCCAAATTTCAACCCCACGGGTTTCTTAATTTTTATTTAAATTTGGCAATGTGTATAACATATTAAAATTTTGAAGGCATGTGGGGCGGAGCCCTTAAGAAATTTTAATATGAAAATAGTCTGACTTTCCTATTTTAGGCCTAAAGAATGAGTATACCAAATTTCAGCAATCTCACTAGTTGGGAAGTTGTTAAATTAGTGATGAATGCGTCTTAGTCATTGAGTGAGAGCTTTCCCTTTTATATGTTTAGATTAAACTAATTTAACTAATAAACATTTTTACACCAGTTAAATTGTTTATAAAGAGATAAAAACATTATTATATGGCCCTTCGCCCTTTAAAAGTATTATTTCACTAACAGCTATCAGCTCATAGCTTTGAATCTTCAACAGTAATTACATCAAATTTTTGTTTCCACTCCACTTTTTTGTTAACTAATTATGTTCGTTGTGTCCATTTCCGTGTTTATGTGTATTTATTTATTATTTTATTCTTCTTGACAACCTTCATATGAAGTGCTACCAACATCTTCTGTACGGCCTGATGATGATTCACGTTATGAATCGAAACTAGTTGTCCCAGCAACCATCATTGGATTACAGAAAGCAGGTATTTAAACCACTTTTAGTATTTCAACGTAATTTGGAAGCTAGAACCATTCATTATAAAATTACAAGTATTCTCGAAGGAAGGAGTCTTAATGCACAAACCTCAAAATCAGACTCTATTGCAAAGTTGTCTACATTAAATTTTTCATACCAGACATCATTCCTGATCAATAATAAAGATCCACCAAGCCTCAGTGCGACAAAAAAATGTCCCTAACTTGTACCCATTAGGAATATAAAAATTTATCTCATCAAGCTTAAGCCAATGTTCATTGATCGAAACTATGTGGGCAGGAAATTCATTAAGGATAACTTCTAATTCATTGAGTTCGAAAAGACTGTGGGTATTTAAGTGTAATAAAAAAAGTGTCATTGCTTCTTATTTTTGACATTTTGTGCAAATTTAATCTATTACTCTCTATGTCTGATTCTGAAATTTGTGTTCTAACCCCAAAAAATTAATTATTGGGAACACCAGGTACTGCACTCTTCACAGGCACAACACAGGCAATAAACTTTTTCATTGTTTGTTTCACCTCGCAGCAAAAAATCAATAAACAAAATGCCTAAACAAAATGTTTTACGTTTCTAGCATTCAGAAAAAGTAAACTCCGTCATTACAAACAAGCGCTACAAAGTTCACACAAAAACTCCAAAAGCTCCAAATGGCGCCATTTTGTTCTGCTTGACACGGAGAGACTACGGCGCAGGTGCACAACTGCGATCACAAAGCTATCACGGAGAATAACAGAAACAGAACTTACTTTCCGAACGTACCTCGTATTTGCACGACGTGCATAAATAATGAGCGAATTATATGGCTTTGCAAAGTTGGCATTGATATGGTAGCTCCAATGATGTAAAATGTGTCCAGTAGATACCAAGTTTTATAAATTATCCACAGCCAATGCCACTAAATTGGCAGACCACAGTGCCAATATTTATATATATATATTTTAAATTTTTTCTTCTTATTCCAGATTTTAAAGTTGAAATTAAGTAGTCAAAAGTTTGAGTCATGAGGGGATATATTGAAAAATCAAAATACTACAACAATCTTTAGGTGAAAAATAATTTATTGGACACTGTTAATAAAACCCTAATGGGGTTAGCAGAAAATGTTATATCTTAAATTTACTTGTAAAAAAAAAAAAAAAAAAAAAAAAAAAAAACTTGGGCTTTGGAAGAATTAAAGATCAGGTTTTCATTTCTACTTTAGTTATAATTGCCACTCTTTGTTACATGCATTATTTGTATGTTTTAAGCACCCAATGCTAATAAAATTAACACAAAATGCCCTTTATATCTAAAAATAAATCAATAAAAAAATAAAGGTTTGAAACTCAAATCCCAAAATCTTATAAAACTGAGAGATTAATAAAGTAAGGTATTATAAAAGGGAAAAATAGTTCAACCAAAATCAAGAAACAAAAACGAAAACTCAAAAGAAAACAGAACTAAATACAGTAGCAACTCACTTATTCAAAGTTCAGGGGCCACCAATTAACTTTGGACGACAGAAAATTTCCAAAGTAGAGTTTGTATAGAGGTTAATATAAATTAAATTTGAACTATATGGGTCAACCATTCTTTTCTTTGATCTTAACTGACAAATTCAAAACAAGTTTAGGACAATATAAATATCACACACATTTTTTCACATGTACTCTGACAAACTCACTGAACAAGAAAACAGACAGCAAAGCCAAAACACAATCCATTTTTCATACAGTCGCGACATGAAAACAGTATCTATGAGGCCCAGAAAGAGACACTACCAGGCACTAGCGCTCCTAATGCCTAGAAAAGTAGTGATTGTTTTAACAATTTTAATGGTATTCTTAACCAGTTGGCCAGAAAATACTGCAGTCACATCACCTTGATTTGATTTAACATCTTCCATGAAAAAATGTGTTAAGTATGAATTTAACAATAATTTACACACTATTTGACAGGTGGAGCTATTGTGCTCTCCCAAACTTAAGAATCAACAGTAAAACTCATGTGTTTGTGTTTGCAAGTCTAGGCATCAGGAACTGCTACCTTCTTCTGGACCCCACACTTTGAGGTAAGAGTGGCGCGATTGTATCATGTTAGTCTATAGCCAAAATTTGACTGAGCACAAAATGACATCAACTTTGAAAATAAATATAAAAGTAATGCTCATTGTTAGCTTTTTTTTCTTGTGCTCAATTAAAATTTCAAAAGCTTATGCTATCCCAGATCCAATGGTAGATATGAGACGGACTTCAAATTTAAGGAGTAAAAATTTTAATTAATCTATATATAAAATACGAAAATAGAGATTTTAGTAAACCCAAAAGAATTTTAGAGGATATGTTTTGCTTTATAAACACTTCGAACTAAGGGTATGTTATTTTTAGAATATTAGAGTTTAATGAAAAGAACAGAGAAAAAGTATTAATTAACTATAGAAGTTTTTGAGTTATTTAAGTTTGAAATGGTGAGGTTCTACTGTAGAACTAAAAAGAAATAAGGAGAAAACCAAATAACTCACTGCCAAGAGACTACCTGCAGCTCGGCGAGGTAGAGGTATCGGTTGAGGTCCTCCTGGTACTTCATGACACTGAAGCGGCAGACCTCGATCTGCTGTGCCTGCGTCTTGAACCTGGGCGGCATTAGACCGTGGATGCCAAGCGCCTGCCGCTCCTCCAGTGTGAACGCCAGACCCTGCACACACAACGCATGACAACATTGGTGAGTGTTGATATGATGATCTGCCTGCCTGATCATCTGCCGGTGATGATGTGCGCCTGTGTCTTGCACCTGGGTGGCATCATGCGATGGATGTCAATCACCTGCCGCTTCTCAAGTGTGAACGCCAGACCCTGCACACACAACGCATGACAACATTGGTGAGTGTTGATATGATGATCTGCCTGCCTGATCATCTGCCGGTGATGATGTGCGCCTGTGTCTTGCACCTGGGTGGCATCATGCGATGGATGTCAATCACCTGCCGCTCCTCCAGTGTGAACGCCAGACCCTGCACACACAACGCATGACAACATTGGTGAGTGTTGATATGATGATCTGCCTGCCTGATCATCTGCCGGTGATGATGTGCGCCTGTGTCTTGCACCTGGGTGGCATCATGCGATGGATGTCAATCACCTGCCGCTTCTCAAGTGTGAACGCCAGACCCTGCACACACAACGCATGACAACATTGGTGAGTGTTGATATGATGATCTGCCTGCCTGATCATCTGCCGGTGATGATGTGCGCCTGTGTCTTGCACCTGGGTGGCATCATGCGATGGATGTCAATCACCTGCCGCTCCTCCAGTGTGAACGCCAGACCCTGCACACACAACGCATGACAACATTGGTGAGTGTTGATATGATGATCTGCCTGCCTGATCATCTGCCGGTGATGATGTGCGCCTGTGTCTTGCACCTGGGTGGCATCATGCGATGGATGTCAATCACCTGCCGCTTCTCAAGTGTGAACGCCAGACCCTGCACACACAACGCATGACAACATTGGTGAGTGTTGATATGATGATCTGCCTGCCTGATCATCTGCCGGTGATGATGTGCGCCTGTGTCTTGCACCTGGGTGGCATCATGCGATGGATGTCAATCACCTGCCGCTCCTCCAGTGTGAACGCCAGACCCTGCACACACAACGCATGACAACATTGGTGAGTGTTGATATGATGATCTGCCTGCCTGATCATCTGCCGGTGATGATGTGCGCCTGTGTCTTGCACCTGGGTGGCATCATGCGATGGATGTCAATCACCTGCCGCTTCTCAACTGTGAACAGCCAGGTGTGGTAAATTCTATTAATTAAGTTTATACATGAATGTTATCACATTTAGAAAATTGAAAAATTTATGTAGACTCCCGAAAAGGATAATCATATTTGATGACATATTATAAAAAAACTAAGTTCAATCTATGGATTTCAGACACATTACTATTGACAACAAGGTTCTAAATGGTCCAATCAGTCAAATTTTCAATTTCAAATCAGTCAACAAATAATGATAATTAGTACTTGAAACTACACATAAGTAGGATAATCTCGTGGTTCACAACTTGCAACATCATGTTTAGGGCAATTCTGACCTTAAGTTTTTACCCCCTGAGCAACTTTAAACCTCTCTCCCTCTAATTAAATTTTCGAATTCTTAATCACAACAATTTAGACCCCTAGGTTCAATCTAAACATAATAAGTGGTTTGATGTATTTTCACTAGTTTTTTTAGTAACAACTATACGCAATCTTGTTAAATTTTAATTCCATTAAAATATTTGAATAAATTTTGCCAATAATAGCAAATAAAACGTTAAAATATTCACGTCATATTATTTTTCAGGTTTTAACGTCCAAAGCATATGGTTATATTTATTACATTCCCACTAAGTAAGACTCAAGTTGGAATATGAATGATTCATGTCCTCTCCTGTCATGATGTCATGCCACAACTCATTATCACATGTGTGTCGGCCAAGCCTGGCAAGGTAGGCTCACCTCTTCCCATACTAACATGAAGTTTCATCTTTCCAAATTCATAATTTTTAATAGCTTTGGAATATATTGTTATAGGAAGTTCATATTTGGCATGGACCTTTATAGTACCAATGCAAATTTTCACAAAATGTTTTTTATCCCTTTTTATCACTGTTTATAGTGTCAGCATTGACACTATTCTTTGCATAACAATGTACATGAAAATGAATAAAGAAATATAAGTATGAGTATCCAATGTGAATTTTAAAAATGGCTGTCATTCAAAGTTTTCAACCTTAAATATCTAAAAAGGGTAACGTTTGTAAAAATTTTACAAAACCCAAATATGATGACAAATTTAATTATGTAACCAATGATATCACATTTCTAAGGATCAGACAACAAAAAACAGAGTTATCACAATTTTTCCGTGGAAAAATTGTTACTTAGCATTATATAATTAATGCGAAATTAAGGTTTTTTTTATAGAAAAATCTCAATAATTACGTTATTTGTTGTCAAGTCCTTACAAATTGATATTATTGGTTACATATTTAAATTTGTCAAATGTATTGGGTCTAATGAAATTTTAATTCGATAATGGGTTTTAATAATGGGTTTTTTTTGTGATAAAAGGTATTATTGGTATTATAAAGGTCTATGCCAAATATCTAAAGGTTGTAGGATGTGCACATCCTACAACAATCCGTCACCAAAATAAAAAATTATTAAATGAAAAAAACAAAATGGCGGATTTGAGTAAATATCCTTTTTAGGATATATATCTATAAACTTTTTAGCTCATTTTACCCAGTTAACCATATTATGAAAATTGTTGATGTACTTTAAAGAAACCCTATGTATATTGTAATATAAATGCATCATAAAACATTAAATGAATAATGTTGGAAACAAAAAGGAACAAAATGAACGTATTTTGAATTTCCATGTGATTCTTAACAAATATTTACCTGATTGGATATAGTTCTTTTTAGTAAACCAATACGTATAAGAACAGGTGTCTTGATTACCAAGGGGCAGGGGGGGGGCAGAGAGGTGTTTAGTGTGATGGGTAGGTCGATCATAGCCCTCTCCCCGCGTGTAATTACCCAAGTCGGGGGTGAGTCAGAGATGTGATTGTGTACATCAAAGATGTCAACTAGTGAGGGGCTTCATCATATGAACAAGAAACGAGTGACATCATTTGTAACAGTGACAATAAAATATAAACAGTGATGTCACAGTAACTAGTTACGACCAGATCAGAGATAACAGATGACGATGCCTGTCCCTGCGGTATCCTGTTACCTCACGGCACAGTATTGTATTGACTGCCACAGCCACGGCCATGGTTACTAGCCAATACCCATCACAAGTACAACTGATTACATTTTTAATCGTGGTTAACTACGGTACCGGTATTGTTTATCATAAGCTCAGCTTGAAAGTATGCCATGATTACTTTTTACTTCATAAAAATATAAAAACATTGGAGATGTATTTATTCAAATTTCCTGTAGTTTCCCAATTTTATTTATTTATCACTCCTCTATGTTGTTGAAATACGATTGAATCTAATTGAAAAAGAATGCTACGCTAATGAAATTCAATGGTCAAGTTTAGTGGTAAGGTTTCAGTCTACTGCAAATTCTGATAGACATTCTTTTCCTGATGTGAAAATTAAACTGTGACCTTGCAATAGAACTTGACACATTCAGTTCATATTCATGTGCTAATTTTAAGACAGACAAACTATTAGTGAAGTAGTAGAGAGTAGTAACCCATGTATGATCTAAACCAATATTATTAAAAAAAAACTCAGATACTAGATATTCTTGTAAAACAGTGAACATGTTATAAGATTTGAATAAGTTTATAATTGTCAATATACAAATACACAAATTCTTTAATTTAGCATTCACACACATTTCAATTAATTTAGTAACAAATAAAACAAAGTTCAAAATTTTATTCAATGTGTGACGGCTCGTGCCGCCAGCACTCCATATAGTAGCGTTTGTCGAGACACTGGCCACAGTGGCGATATCCGACAGCCTCCTTCTAGAACGTTCTCGAATCGGTTCGCGAAGTCGAAAGATTCTGAGGCTGTCTTTCTCTCTCTCTCTCCCCAGCTTGGCATGGAAGAGGTCCCCTTTCCGATCCTGAACATCGCGACCAAAATGTCCAGATAAGTTTTAGTTAAGTTGGGGGTTTGAGTAGGCTAGGGATGAGCGGGGGAATGATAATTAATTAATTAATCTCAAGTGCAATTATGATGTAGCCAGTCAATAAAGGCTGTAACTTGTTCTGTAGAGGTAGTCTGGAGCCATAACCTTAACGTTCATGTCGTCTCACGACATGGACCATCAGCCATAGGATGGGTTTTAGATTTCTAGATACAGTTCATTATTAGATATTCACCTTGCAATTAATTTAGTATAGATAGATTTAAATTAAAACACTCATCAAAATGGCTGATGGTTCTGGTCCTGTGCTTGGCAACGATTCGTCCCTGGGTAGTACCCACAGTATGCCCTTCAGATACGTTTCCTAGGTTCAGTCAATAGGCCACGAATTTCCCAGATATCTCATTTCACGACATTAAAACCTCAATCCTCAACCATCTCCATAGTCACCCTTCAGTTAATCACCAACAACCTAGAGATGACTAGTCAGCCCATTCATGTTGTTGCTCGAGCTCAATAGTCCATCAATTCAGTTTGCCAATAGCTACTCACTGAGTTTTAGTTCAATACCACCATAGGTCCACAATCAGCTGTCCGAATACCCATTATCCATAGGTAACCACATATTACCGTTTCATATGGTAGCAGAGCGTGGTTACGATCCACGGACCTCTGGGTTATGGGCCCAGCACGCTTCCATAGGAAAAGCTTGAAAAGGAGTTGACTCCTTTTCAAAGTTTTGTATTTTTATACCCACCAGAAACACTCAAGCCCACACAACAGCCAATCTTCTATTGAATAATGTTTTTTCTATTTTCGGTCCGCCAAAGTACTTAGTTTCTGATAACGTTTCCGGCTTCCGTTCCAGAATTATTCAACAACTGTGTCTGGATTTGGGCATTCAACACATTTTCACTAGCCCATATTACCCAAACCCCTCCCATGCTGAGAGAGTAAACAAACAAATTAAGGTGGCCATCCGTATTTTCCACAGTAAGCACCAACAGTTTTGGGATCAGCACCTTCACTGGTTTCAAATAGCTCTCAATTCCGCAGCCCACGAGAGTACCCTCAATTCACCATCCCGCCTTTTCCTGGGTAGAACTCTTCACCATCCTTTAGAACTCCATTGGAATCTTGATACCTTGGTCGACCACCCTCCCTTCAGGAGGAGTGGGAACAAGCCATCGAGAATCTTCGAAAGGCCCGTGCCAAAAGGGAAAGGATATATAATAGGGATAGGACCCCCACCCCTTTCAAGCCCGGAGATTGGGTAATGTATAAATTGCACCCCCTGAGCAAGAAAATTGACAATGTCAATCAAAAGTTGTTGCCCCTTTGGTCCAAGCCTTGTGTAATAGAGACCTTTGTCTCGCCTGTGACTGTCCGATTGCTCGACCCCACCAATGGAAAATTCATACGACAGGCCCACGTTTCTCAGTTGAAGAGGTTTTTCAACCCTTCCAAGTAAAAAGTAGGATTCACCAATACCTTTCTTACCCAGACCGACGATCGTCTGCCAAGCCAGCCAGAACCTAGTGATAGTAGTTGTAAGCTTTTCTTCTTCTTCTTCTCTTTCTAGCCCCCCCCCCCCCCAGTTGAGGGCGGTGAGTCTAAGGCATTGCCTTCCTTTGCGATGGGTATGCCTACACCTTACCCCCAGCTGTGGAGTGGGTTTTTCCCCTCTCCTCTTTTCTGCCAGCGGCATAGGCGGATTTTTCCCCGAGGCTGTTTTAATATTTAAATTAATTTCTTTTGCTTATAAATTATCTTCGCCCTTGGATTGAACCTTTTTTTATTTATTTTTTTTTTTTCTCAATCCCAGAGCGAGGGGCCTCGGATGACTTCCGTTCTTGTCGATTGATTGTAGTTGTGTACAGGCTACAATCCATTGAATGCCAACTGGTACCTAGTCACAACTCTGCTTTACTTTCCTATCTTCACCTTTCTTCTGTTCTCTCGACGGCCGTCACTTAGGGAAATTCTAGTCACTAGCAGTAGGGCTTAATTAGGTAGACCTTCGTAGATTTAGTTAGTCTTAGTAGGTATTATATGGTAAAAAAAGGAATAAGTAAATAAAGAAATAAAGGTATATACTTAGGGTATCAATTATTGGGAAAATGCTTTGTTATCAAACAATGGGATTTTCAGGACAATAAAGTTTGTGTTTAGAATGTTGAAGTTGGGAGAATGTATGCTTAGGCGAGGGGCAAACGCCGCGTCGTCGTGAATTGTATCCGTTTGTTTTGCTTGTATTCGGCATTCGTGTTTGCCTTTTTTGCGTTTCCGCTTTCAAGGAAATTTTCGTTATCCTAGAACCCATCCTATCCTCAAACCGCAAAATCATCAAATGTCTCATGGAACCAAACGAAAACCACCCACACTGGAGATCCTGCCCAACTCAACGTGGTGCTACGCGCAGCATTTCGACAGTTATCGGCCCCGGTTGGCTCTTGCTTGCGATTCCCAGATTTAAATGGCATTGACATTCCCGAACATTTCCTCATTGGATTTTTTTTCCTACTCCACAGTCACCACCTGACCCCACTGAATCAGGATTGCCGCACTCGATCACCCCTTCAGGGTTTTGCTTGAACCATACCTTTACCGCGAATTTGTAATCTGCACAATCATCCATAGACCAAAGATAAAAGAGTAAAAAAAAAAAAAAAATAATAATAACAATAATAATAAAAAAAAAAAAAAACATATGGAAGCAATATTTTAACCAAAGAAATGTATGAAAAAGCTAAGCCAAGATGGTGATGGACTCGATCCCAGCAACTGAAGGACCAGTGCTGTTGACACCTTCCACACATATCGACACCGTTGTGAAGAGGCACTGAGGACATGGGACTTCAAGTGTCGTGTGGATGCCTGACCTCCGGCCCCTGAGACTCACCACATCGACCACGCATCGTCACCAGCCTTCCCAACCTGAGTCTGGAAGTCCCCAGCGCGGTAGCGGCCGACCACCTGCCAGGCACGCCCATAACCACCGGGCCCTTTCTGCCATCTACCTGCCTGCACTTGCTGCGTGTGGTCCTGAGTCCTCCACTGCCCGGACCGGCATCCAACATCAGCATCGGCCTCCCCTACAATGGGGCACCTTGTCATTGACTTATCTACACTTATCTCCGGCAAGAAAGTGCAACAAGTATGGGAAGAAATACAGGTCCATAAGTACAAGTATGAGAAAGTAAAAGGAAAAAAAAAAAAAAAAAAAAAAACAAAGACAAGGATGTGCGTGCAGATTATCGCCTTTTCCATTCACTCGCCTTTGCAGATTTCCGGCATTTCAATCCACTCGCCTTTGTAGATTATCGGCAATCCTGGAAGCCTCTTCCAACCCCGGTCCCTACCTCTTTTAAGGGGGGGAGGAGTCCGGGCAATGTCAATGTCCAATTCCGCAACATTCAAAGGAGTTCGTCTCCATCTTTTTCACTTCGAACGAGTTGGCACCACAGGGGTCCCAGCGTGGATCACCACCCATCACCGAACGCGGGTTCCCGAGGGTCTCTCCCAAACACGTTCTAGGGCTCCGCCGCCCTTCGACCCCGTGATCCACCGCCCGGTGATGAGTTGGCGCGTCCCATCTTTTCAAATCAAAACCAAAGCAAGGATTCTAGGGAATCACACCTCCCGCACCTCCACCATTCCTGCCTTCTCCCCACAAGTCGCGGTGCAAATTCTTTCCGAGAAGGGAGTTTGGCTGTGACGGCTCGTGCCGCCAGCACTCCATATAGTAGCGTTTGTCGAGACACTGGCCACAGTGGCGATATCCGACAGCCTCCTTCTAGAACGTTCTCGAATCGGTTCGCGAAGTCGAAAGATTCTGAGGCTGTCTTTCTCTCTCTCTCTCCCCAGCTTGGCATGGAAGAGGTCCCCTTTCCGATCCTGAACATCGCGACCAAAATGTCCAGATAAGTTTTAGTTAAGTTGGGGGTTTGAGTAGGCTAGGGATGAGCGGGGGAATGATAATTAATTAATTAATCTCAAGTGCAATTATGATGTAGCCAGTCAATAAAGGCTGTAACTTGTTCTGTAGAGGTAGTCTGGAGCCATAACCTTAACGTTCATGTCGTCTCACGACATGGACCATCAGCCATAGGATGGGTTTTAGATTTCTAGATACAGTTCATTATTAGATATTCACCTTGCAATTAATTTAGTATAGATAGATTTAAATTAAAACACTCATCAAAATGGCTGATGGTTCTGGTCCTGTGCTTGGCAACGATTCGTCCCTGGGTAGTACCCACAGTATGCCCTTCAGATACGTTTCCTAGGTTCAGTCAATAGGCCACGAATTTCCCAGATATCTCATTTCACGACATTAAAACCTCAATCCTCAACCATCTCCATAGTCACCCTTCAGTTAATCACCAACAACCTAGAGATGACTAGTCAGCCCATTCATGTTGTTGCTCGAGCTCAATAGTCCATCAATTCAGTTTGCCAATAGCTACTCACTGAGTTTTAGTTCAATACCACCATAGGTCCACAATCAGCTGTCCGAATACCCATTATCCATAGGTAACCACATATTACCGTTTCAAATGAGTTCCCTTTAAAATTTAACCATAACTATAATTTTCTTGTATGAACAAAACTAAATCATTCAAGAGAGAACAATAAATCTCAATGACCATTTGAGTTCTTAATAGTTTGCTTTCTTTTAATTCATGTTTATCCTATACTCTTATACGAGCAATGTTTGCTTGTTTGCTTGCTTGCTTGCTTGCACAATTATCTCAAAAACGGCTCCGACGATTTCCTTCAAATTTTGGAATATGGGGGTTTTGGCCACCAGAAATCGATTGGAGCTGGTCCCATAGCTGGGAAAAATCCGGTTTTCGCGCTAGAACCCTTCAAAGATCCCATGTTATCCTTATGGAAATTTTTTAACTGAACAAAAATCAGCTGATAACTGTAGATAAAATAAACCAATGTGTTACATCTTTAACCTGTGGTTTTAGGAAAATCATACCAATGTGCAGCAAACCTTCCGCCTGGCGAGTGAGCGGAGCGAACGAGCTTTGTGTGAGAAACGAAAGTAATAATTTTACCGAGCTTAAGCTCGGTCCCCCTGGTACTTTTTACTAAAAAATACAAAAAGCTATACATTAATAGGCAAGCATCTTTCTTTACCTTATTTTTTCCCACCTTGTGAGAATCTTTGTAGAAAACCGCGCATACCATTAGAAATTGGTGTCCTGTAGATGAGCAGAATCACGTTTTTATTTACATCGGCCCAAAGGAATCCGCCCTACAGGCTTTCAAAGTTTTAATGTTAATCTCGTGAGAGACCGATTATTGATTGAATAATTTAACAGCTGTTGCAATAGCAAATGCTAGCAAATCAGGAACAGATGTTTCAGTTATAAAACATTTTAAACCTAATTAGCTCAAGATGAACTGAGTTTTTCTCGAATTTTGACCAGGGGGCAATCTCTAGAATTCATTGATGTGCAAACATACAAATGGTTTAATTATAAATAGCCGGTGGGTAAGTGCAGTGGCATTGGTCCAAGTTTGGGACCCCATTGTGGCTACCGTGGGATAATTGGCAGAGACCCGCGGCTAGAACCATCGTACATTGGCCAACGTACGCCTCCAACAGAGGTGTGGTGCAAGTAACACGGTCACAGAACAATCATTACCACGGTGCATTACTACAACGTAACATGTTAGCTGTGTGAGATGATCATTGATGGAACATTAGAATGAAAATTACAGTTCAACATTGTACTTTCCTCGTTTAAGTTTGATTTAAAGAAAAGAGTTTAAAACTTTCACAGTACTTAAAAAATATTGGATGATGAAAAAAAAATTGTGAACCTTTTAACACACATTAAGAAAATTTGTAATTTATGATAATTTAATGACAATTGTGTTGAGGACTAGAGAGAAAAATTAATAATTTATGACATGTATTTTTATGGTAATTGTTATAAAAACAAAAAAATGAGTTCAACCTACAAAACTACCTAATGCTATTCTAAAGTATTAAACCCTTTAAGTTGAACCATCCTGGGTATTTTGGTGGCCTAATAAATTATATTAGATCATTATGTTTAGCCTATAATAATAATAATCTCTTTAATTGTCGTTTGAACACGATTACAGTATCATTGACAATGTCGGATTTACAGTAGAAAACCAAGTCACAAGCTTTTGTTAATAAATCTCTAAAAACTAAAATACACGTATAAAAATTATAAATCTCTACAAAATTGTTCAGTTATAAAATCAAATAATAACTGCAAGATATTAATTAATACATCACTGTTCTAGAATATTAAATCTTTTAAAATAAGAAAACCGTCCAAACTATAGAAAGGGTGTTCCAGTAAAACCAGTAGTAAAGCAAAATCTCAAATGTTTCGAAAGTATGGCACTTATTGAATTTTTTAGAACATAGTAAATTTTTACATTATAGTTTCCAAATAGCTCATAAGCACAGAAAAAATAGGTCAACAAGGTTTAATCAATAACCACTCCACTTTTGTAAGGTTCAAATATCAAACTATACAACAAATAATAAGAAACAGAGTTAATTAATCAAATATTTTCAGCCAGAATAAATATTATAATAAAATATATTTGTCTATTTGTTATTTCTGGGCTTTAATATCAATAAGTAAAGCATTAGTAAAATTTTTTAATAGCAAATATTTAGTTTTAGGTAGAGAGATATTAATTTTTTTACATGACAAGTTGTCATCAGTAACCTTCAAAATATGAAATTCAGCATCTACGTTGAACAAAATTTACATGTACACCTGGACCCACTGATCTGGCAAAACCAGAACCTACAATTAGAATAATTGCCCTATTGTTTAATATAAACTTAAAATAATTAAATTATTTAATATAATTCAATCTATATTTACATAATGATCGAAAAACCTCTAAACCACTTGAGCATACGTTCTCTAAGTTAGAATATAAAAAGCTAAAGAAAAGTTAAGAATAGAAAAAGCTATCATCAAACATTTAAGAGAAATATACTAAATGAAGGAAACAAAAATGCTGTGCAGATTTCATACACCACATCAATGATAGGCTGAATTTCGTGATAAGTGGTATGTGCCAATTCTAGCATCCAATGACCCAAAAATAGACACCCTAGAACTCTCCGCTTGCTTAACACAGATTTATGGCAATGAAATTAGGTCATATCCTATACTCTAATACAAGTAAGGCATATGTGTATGGATGTGCATCGATCTCAAAACCGGCACTAATGGATTTCATCAAACTTAGCAAATAACTTTAAAATAGGTTCAAAATGAAAATAATACTACTTAGGTCTCTATGCTAAGTAAAATCTTTTTCATTATAATCTTGAATGAAAATCCTAAAAATGTTAACACTAGCCGCATGAAGTTAAAAATCGAAACAAAAAAGTAGCTGAAGTTAACTCTACACTCAACTGTTGATGTATAAATCACGTGATTCAGTATACATATATGTGGTTTTCCATTGGAGCCACTTACTGAATGACACTAATAAATCCTAATCATGAATATGAATATAAAAAAATAAAAGGAAAGTTATATAACTAATGTTGGTAATGGATATAACAACTAACTGATTTTATAGTACATTGAAATTGAATATAAAAGAAAACTCATTAGTAACAATTATAAAATGAACTTCTATATCGATAAGTGGAATCCATTCGACATGTGGTCCAAGAAATTCATACCACAGTGCAGCAACCGCATGTCTGCCGACTTTCCAAAATTATTGGGGGGGGGGGGGGGGTCCGAAGGAATGAGGGGAAATTTGATAATTCTCCTCTATATATCGTATTAATAAATAATAATTTAAAATTTAAACTTTTTTTGATTTATTTAATAACAGTGTTTTATCTATTCATAATAATGAACACGAGTGAGCTCATAATAACCTTAAGTCATTCCATCCAAAATAAAATAATTTATTGAACTCTGTCTACTGAAGGTCTTTTTGTCTTGTATATAGGTTAACTTCTATTTTAGGTTAAAATTATATTCTGAGTGTTAAGGGTAGGCCAGAAATGAAGTAATTACATTATAGAAATAAAATTGAAGTCTAACAGACTTGCATCATCCCTCCATTGGAACACTTTTATTTAAACAAATTCACTCAATGTTCATGCTTAGCAGAAAGCCTATACCCTTTCACCTGGCTGAATAAAGTCATCAAATAGAAAGGTGTTTGGAACAATTACATTAGAAAAACGACATTACTTGAAGATATAATTAAAACCTCAAAATGATAAATATATTATGAAATCTATCCCCATTTGACCTGATTTGCAGCCAAAAAAAACTACTTATAAAACTTCTTTAGTCAGAGATAAACTATCAGGACATTTTGAGAATTTTGTAATCAGTTTTATTCAATTAATTTCTTAGTTAGGGATAGTACGAGAATGATGTGGGCCGAGTAAGTAGCCAGTGGGTAGGTATTTATAAATTGGGTATTTACCACAGACACAGGTAAATTCTCAAAACTGGGAACTGTATTTGAAATTTTTATTGAAATTAGAGAAGATTAAGATGTATTTCTGCAGTTATTATCCTATAAGCATAGTAAAATGATACTAAAATGTGTTTAAAAATTTTTCATATGATCCCTACTGGCATTTTACTTCTGAGGATGACCTACATAAATACCCAGGGGTACTGGGCGACCCCTGGGTATTTATGTAATATTTATCGTTGTGTCATATTTATGTTGAAAATGAATTTAATTTTATTGGCAATAATAAAAAAAGATTATAAAAGTAATACTGTGATTATCATTTAAAACAAAGGAAAATTTGACAAAGTAAACTAACCCAAGGTAACAGGCTAGCGTAACAAAAACTCAGTCTGTATGATGGTAATATTCAGTAATAATTTTAAAATGATATTTGTTCAAGATCTTTTTTTAGTACTAAGTTAAAATCAAAATTACCGGTACTTTATAAATTAGTTTTGTAAATGATGCAATGATAGTAATAAAACATTACTGACGAGTTAAACTGATCCTATTACATGATTTTCATTTACTTTTCAAATTTTAATTTTATATACTATACCAGCGGTTCCCAAACTGTGCGCCGCGGCGCCCCGGTGCGCCGCGAGCTAGTGCCAGGTGCGCCGCCGCCTTTAACCAAAAAGGCCTACTACAAAACTTTGCGATGGCCGTCGATTTTTCCCGCGCAAACCCATTTGTCCATTGCCGGCCCGGTAATCTCCGTCACAAACGGTGCTAAATACAGCAGTTGCAATGGAGAGTTCGTCGGACGATGAGTTGTTTGTGATAGCCATGGCGTGTGGCCATGAAGAGGAAAGATTAAAGAGAAGGAAGCATAAGTTCTGGATTCATGAAATATTCAAGAGAAGAAAAGAATATGGCGAATTTCACAATTTGTTTGAAGATTTGAAGAAAGACGACTTGAAATTATTTTTGTACTTTCTTATGTCACAGAAGAAGTTTTATGAGTTGCTTCAGCTACTGGAGTTCCCCGAGAAACACAGTAAATTTCATAAAGATTTCATCCATACTCATTGTACGCAGCTTTTACGCCACTGTCGATGTAACCACAATGAAGGTTCAATTCAATTCAATTGCCGTGCCGGACGGGTATAGTGGGTTACCGCCCATTTAAATCAATGCAAAGCAATGTTGCCGGGACTCGCCGGTGCCGGACGGTAACGGAGGCCGCCGGGCTAGAGTGGGTTTCCTGCTTTAACTAACTGACCAATCTGTGAGAAATGTCCTGAAATGTCCTGATCCTGAATTCTGTATTATAGTGACAATCTTATTTAAAGTGCTATGTAAGAATATATTGACCATTAACTGTTTAAAAGGTAAATTTAAAATGTAATTGTAATGTAATACAATGCAAAATGGGTCAATTATTTTAAGTGCGCCGCCAAGTCATGTTTGTACTGAAAGGGAGCCATGGGTTAAAAAAGTTTGGGAACCACTGTACTATACCATAATACAAGCACTATCTGAAGCAATGTATGTTCAACGATCTCGAAATCTAATGGGTAGATTTTGCTTACACTTTGCATTGAAGAGTGTTTTGGCCCAACACACACACCTCAACCCCAGCCTTAACCCCAAGAAAAATCAAATTTTGTCTAAAATCAAGTTTTAAGAACGTAACTTTTAACATTAGTTTTATGGGTTGCTATTTTGGTAATAAAATAATGAGGAAAGGTATACATTTATAATCGGAACATTAATGTAAAACAGGATTTTTGAAACAGTTGTTAACTGTGAAGAGGTATAGTCGGTTGCTAGAGGAAATTTAATAGCTTTATTATCATGACACCGTAACTAAAGTGAATTAATACAAACAAGCAAGGCTTGGTTAACCTGGACTTACACTCTAAACCAGTGTTTCTCAACCGGTAGTACGCGTACCACTGGTGGTACGCGTGAGCATTTCAGGTGGTACGCGAGACACAAAGGAAGAAATAACAAAACTAATACATGAACAATTAAAAAAAGCGTTACTGATCGACATGACGCCAACGGCTGTTTTGATCAGTTCAGTTCTGCGTTAGGACAACGCGTTTCCACATAGTTTAATAGACTCTAATAATAGGTTACAACACCTTTTCTTAGCTAAAGTAATTATGTACTAACTTAGCAAGCAAATAAAATCGTTTTAAGACTCCCATTTTCTGAGCACATTTATATTAATGAATACAGTAATGACTTTATGCCAGTACTTGTCTAAAATTTATTTTGTAAAAGTGCAATATGTGCCTTGCACTATTTCAAAGTTATGAGACGCGCTTCACAGAAACAATGTAAAGTGAAGGAACATTTATTTTGTCACATCCACAGAGAATTTAAAGTTTCTCACTTAGTACCAATGGATCACGAGCTGTGTATTCGTTAAGTAAAGCCCGGTGATTGATCTTTAAAAAAGTTCGACTAGTAGTCTTGACAGTTATTTATTCATGTGTAGAATTAGTCATGATATTGGGTCTTACTTGAGTGAGAAACAACAGCATGTTTACCATTAACAAACCTTTTTTGCTGTTATTATGAATTAGTTTGGTTTTTTTTGTATTTTTATTGTTTGAACTACTTTTGTAGGAATTTAAAATGACTTTCTTTTTGCTTATGAATTGTGTAGTTAAAACCATTTATTAAAATCTTATTGTATCCACCTTCATTTATAAAACCTGCAGCTAGCACATCCTAGTTTTTAACTGGAAACCAAAGTTTTTTCTTAAATTATTACATTAATTTATAATCACGTTAGAAATAATATTTCTATAGCTTTAAACTATAATGATCTTTCCAATTTAAGATTATTCAATTAAAATAGATCTTTTATCATTTTTGTAAATTTGCGTTAAATTTTTCACACACCTAATTAGGGGGGGCCTAAAGTAAAACATATTAAAAAGAAAACAATATTCTAGGCTCTCTCAAGCTGTATCTGTATGGGTACAGGGTAAGGGGGGGTCGGTATCTTTGGGTGGTACGCCAAAAATTAAAAAAAGTATCAAGTGGTACGCGGGCACAAAAAGGTTGGGAAACACTGCTCTAAACTATGGATTAATGGAGCGGATGGGCCCATTTGGATTTGTTTAAATCTAGATGGTGCAGTGTTATACTGTAATTGCAAGTTATCATATAAGTTGTTACACCATCAGTTATCACTATTATGTAAATTTATCTTGGAGACAAAATCAAGACTTCAAATGAGAAAACATTATGGGGAAAAAGTGACCCCATTCCCTGGGTAACATTACACAAGAAAAATATGTAAATGTAACATGTAAATATAAAAAAGATTACTGTTATCATCAGAATTGTAAAAAAAATTTAATGGTGGTAGTTTAGGTGTTAGACCATTAATGAAACTGTGTTTCTTTAATGGGCACCAATTTGACTTGACATGAAGTAGGCTAATTGTAAATAAGAGTGTGGCCTTGACATAACTGAGGCCAATGATAAAACTTGATAAGAATGGATATGTATGTTACTTGAGATAAACAGTATGAGGCATTAAATGATAAAAATAACAACAAACCTGATTACATATTGAAATTATTGAGGAAGGCCTATTCTGCATTAAAAATTAAAATTGTTTGTTATAGTGAACTTATGCATAAAATATTTCGAGTTAGAAAACATATTTCAAGAAATATATTTTCTGGCAACATTACTAGTTGTGTTTAAAATAATCCATATGATAAAAATGTTCAAAGGATAACATTTTTTAAGGCTTAGAAATAAGAAAAAATCTAAAGTTTTGCAAACTGAATTGTGAAAGACCTGCATTTGAAAACTGTGTCTGCGTATGTAAGAATTAAGTACGATAATAAGTACAGTAATAAAATATATCAATATGTAGTATAACATACACGCTTGCAATGCTAAGTTATCAATAACTACTGAACCTAATGATTTAGGTGCAAAATAATAAATAATAATGCATCGAACTGCCAAATTCCTTGAATGCCATGAACATCCATACGGTTACGTCTTGTAGCCAAAAAAGAACTAGGTACAGGTCTACGCAACTTTTATGGAAGATCAAAAACAGTTGAAATTTGCTAGACAACATTTTAATAGTTAGCTACATTTTATTTTTACTTTGCGAATACCAAATTTATAATTGGGCGTTTCTGTTTAAGTTTCCCTAGGGGACTGAGCATTTGTTTGGTAAACTTATAAAATACATTACTCTCTATAAAACATATGTTAAATTGTTGAACCCAAAAAGGCTTGTTAGATTTTAACGCAAAATCATTTTCTCTTCGCTCAAAAAAAAAAAAAAAAAAAAAAAAAAACTGCTTGAAAAGCATGTTAGAAGTATAACATGGTTAATTTTTATAGCTATTTTGGTTAAATTGCAGTAGGCCTAGCTTAAAAAAATGTTCATAGGCATAACATCGGCATTTTAAAAGGCTTGAACAGAAGCTTGACCAGAAAATGAATTTTTCTAAGTCTTGTGATTTAGGGTTGACCAGGGTAATTGTGAATTGGGGCAATTGTGAACGCCGCTTATAACTTAGAAACTAACATTAATATTATTAAAAACCAACTTAAAACATGTTTTTTGGTCTTTTCTTAATACACTATTAAAAGTTGTTATTAATTTTAAAAGAATTAGTCTTTTTTCCATTAGCATGAAAAAACCCTTAAATTTTTTTTGGTGTATCACTTCGGCCACTCAACAAAAATAATTATTTAAAAAAATAATTTTACTATTTATTTTTTTTTTTTTGAAATTTTTTGAAGCACTTCTAGAGAAGTGTTCTAAAGCCTGAGAGGTTTCTTTATCAACTGCAATAAAAATTCTAGGATTTATTGCCAATTCACAATTACCCCATAATTTTTAAACTGTGGGGTGATTGTGAATTACAAAAAGGGTAATTGTGAATACGGTTCACAATTGCCCCAATTCAATACAAAATACAAACAGTGCACTTTTTTGCAGAAACTGAGTTAAATTTTGTTAATTGTAAAGAGTTAACTGACTCTGATAATGGTGACATAAAAGTGCAAGGTTTCCGTTGTGCCAATAACGCAAAACTGAATTTTTGTGCAAGGAAAACAATTTGTTTACTGTTACTATTATTGACATTGTTGCTGTACTCCCCTATCCCATAACAACTTACCAAAACCGCAAAATTACTTATGTATTCAATGGAGTTGTGGGAGTCAATGAGCAGTAATACTGTTTCACTTCGCTAGGTTAGGCTAGGTTTCATTTCGTTAATTTACACAGTTCTCTCTTAAATTTTTTTAGTGAAAATGAACTAAATTTGGACACTTTTCATATTTTTCATAAGTTGTTATGGCAATATATCGTTTTTATGTTGTATTAAACTAATTAATACGGTTTTGGTTAATGGTTTTTTACCTTGCATTTTTTCGCAATTTTAAGAAATCTCGAACCTGCATTGAACTAGGGGGAATGTGAATGCTTTTGTGTAACTATAGTTTTGAAAGTGGGGTAAATGTGAAGAGAATTAGTTGGGCTTTATTTTGATTTGCTCCATTTCACTTTTGGTGTGTTCTAAATAATTTTTCTGATGGCATTCACATTTACCCCAGAATTGATAAGATTTGCAATACCGTGCCGGGGAATTGTGAATGGCTTGTAACGATTTTGTTTATCAGAGGAATTTCCTGAAAATTTGTATAATGTATCCTGAATAATGTAGAATTAAAAATATATATACTATAATATGATATTTGTAATAAAAAGTACTTAAAAAAAGGGTTTTTTGTCAAAACACGAAAACCCGTTCACAATTACCCCGGTCAACCCTACTTCAATCAATATTTAATTACCAAAAGAGCTTGAAAAGATTTATTACTTTTATATTAGCTCGACTACATCTCAATTTTAACTTTACAAATAAAGCAATAAAAACCCAATCATTTCCATAGAGACTACAAATAACTGTAAAGAGTAACTTATAAAAAAATTATTAAGTTTAGGACTCCTGCAAATGAATGAAGCATCATCATTTGGAGGGAGGGGGGTTTACGCTACCAGACAGTTGACAACAATAGATTAAATAATGTTCTTTATTAAATTTATCTACTCTGACCAGGTAATTCTCCAGATCAAATTAAAATTGAGGTGTAATCTCAAAGATAATTGAAAAGTACCAAAAAACATTATATGAAAGAAAGAATTTTCCTGTACAAAGTAGAAAGGAATGGACAAAAATCAATTATATCTAGGCTATACTTAGGCAGGAAAGGATTACCATAGCTAAATATTTAGCCTACCAACTATATATTACTGGTTACCAGTAGTTTATAGCAATAGGCCTATTTTATTTTTCACAGGTTCACCAGGACTGTTCGTTTAAATAAAAAGAAAAGAAAAACACATAGTCATATATTTCAAACTGTTTGGTTACTAAGCATTAAATTTATTACCTTGGACATTTATTTACCCTCTGCTGTTTAAAGAAAATTTAAGAACTGCAGATCCAAAAACAATGGACTCTAGATAATATTGGCAATGGATTAAATACTATTTTCTAAGTAGTAGACTTGTACTTGATTGTAAATCTGGCACTGTAAAATTTACATAATTTAACCTAGTGAATATTTATTGCTTTTAATATTTTTCCATTCAAAATTCATATGAATTTGGATTTAACCCATGAAACAGTCACAATATTGGTATAGCAAAGATTCCATTGTATTGCCGAAATGTATTGCTGAAGCTAAAAACATATACATTCAGACAACACAAATGGAAATAAAGTGTTGAAATAAGATGAATTGAATAAGGGATATTTGCTTTTTACCTCCTGAACAAACTATTAAATTTTGATGTCTTGGTTGCGGTACATTCTTGAAAGTATGTATCAGGGGGAAAGTAAAAGAGAAAACATTAAATGAGCAGATTTTAGCCTCCATTGCTGTGATAAACATAGGGAGATCACTCCTGCAAAGTATTGACAACATTCAATCGTATCCAAGTGGTGCATTTTGCGTGTAACTGATTTCAGGCACTTAATAAATGAGTAGTTATTTCTAGTTAAGTAGGCCGATAAAAATATAATAACAAATATAAAGATATAAATATATTTCAATATGTGAGACATTTTTTAAACAAGAGAACCCTTTGGAGAATCAAAACTTTTTACTTTTTTACTGCATGTTTCGGGACCCAGCCCATCTTGGTCACTGTACAAATAATATTCGAACCTTTTATTAGTAAATAAACTTTTGAACAAAAAAACAATGTTATCAAATTATCAGGTGCCTCACTTTACTGATTAAATTTCTTCAAGAAGAAATGGCAGAGGTTCTAATAAAACCATAGCCTGTTAGCTAAAATCTGTTGTGTCTAATATAACATGTGGCAAGAAAAAATGTATTGTTTGGGATGACTGCTCTGGTCAAAAGAAAAGTCTAATGTTGACTTTACTATGATAAAGGATGTAGATGAAGTACACTCAAAATTTCTAATTGTTGCTCATTCTTAGCTCAATTTCAACAGTAACTTTTCATTAAATAAGGCATTTAAAAAATACCCCCGTCGCAGCAGACCTGCGTACTCAGCGAATTTCCAAAGAATTATTGTTTCAACACCAAAGAACTTTGTGGCTATATTATATAATTAATAATCTTTACAAGGAAATATAATATATTTAACGGCATTATATTTCTGAGTAAAGTATTTTTATTTAATAATTTATATATTAATATTTATATTGCAATAAATTACTTTTTTAATTTTTAACAGTAATAAAAGTGCATATCCAAAGCTTCCATGCAAACGGAATGATTTGTTTACAAATAACAAAACATAAACATTTCAAATTTGACAAATATGCAGAAGACAGCTGATCAGCTGATTAGGAACAGATTCTTTATTAGGCTATCTCCATCTCTCTTGCTCCCATTATACACTTATTTTCCATGAGAATACCATGGGATTTAGCATGTAGGTTTGCTGCCATGTGGGTTTTTAATCAAATCTTAATTACTCACCACCTAGTGAAGGTTCATACAAATTTTTATTAGGATATGTTGAAAAATAAGCGATATATAACTTTTTAAAGATTTACCCATAAGAATAACATGGGAAACTTGATTTGAATTTTCTCTATAACCAGTTAAGCTATTTTAAAGACTCAAAATACTAAATTGTTTGTTTTTTTAAGCTCTTTTAAATGGTTTTAGTTAAAATTGATGAATTTAGAAAATTCAGCCCGAAAAACGCCAAAAACCCATTTTTGACCCCTTTGAAGCCCCATAAAACCCCGTTCCCATAACCCGACAATGCTGGTTCGCGAACTCATGAAAATAGACCTGGTCTTACACCTTCATACCAAATTTGATCAAAATCGGAGGTCCGCTTCAAAAGTTATCGGTACCACGGACACATATATATATACATATATATGAAAATGAACGAACGGTGTTTTTGGCTTCTGAGGACCTCAAAATGAAAAAGTAAAGTGGTCCCGGGCTTAGGTCTTACCATGACTACTACCGTAATAGCGTATTCCCTATAGGGAAATTCGCTAAAAAATTGTTTAGTAAAACAAATGTGACCATGCTATGTGAACTAACGCTATCAAAGGGCTAATCTCTATATTAAGAGTCTCTCAGCCCTTTTAAATAGGCTAGTCATTACAAAAAAAAATACTTTAAAACCCAAATCCTATACGGTACTCTAATACGAGTAAGGCATATTTGTATGTATGTTTCTATGCACACGGATCTAAATACCCCCGTCGCAGCAGACCTGCGTACTCAGCGAATTTCCAACCAAAGAATTATTGTCTCAACATCAAAGAACTTTGTGGCTATCTTATATAATTAATAATCTTTACAAGGAAATATAATATATTTAATGGCATTATATTTCTGAGTAAATTATTTTTATTCAATAATTCATATATTAATATTTATATTGCAATAAATGACTTTTTTAACAGTAATAAAAGTGCATAATCCAAAGCTTCCATGCAAAAGGACAGATTTGTTTACAAATAACAAAACATAAACATTTCAAATTTGACAAATATGCAGAAGACAGCTGATCAGCTGATTAGGAACAGATACCTTATATCTCCATCTCTCTTGCTCCCATTATACAATTATTTTCCATGAGAATACCATGGGATTTAGCATGTAGGTTTGCTGCCATGGGGGTTTTTGATCAAATCTTAATTACTCACCACCTAGTGAAGGTTCATAAAAATTTTTATGAAGATATGTTGATAAATAAGCGATATATAACTTTTTAAAGATTTACCCATAAGAATAACATGGGAAACTTGATTTGAATTTTCTCTATAACCAGTTAAGCTATTTTAAAGATTCAAAATACTAAATTGTTTGTTTTTTTAAGCTCTTTCAAATGGTTTTAGTTAAAATTGATGAATTTTGAAAATTTAGGTCCGAAAATGCCAAAAACCCATTTTTGACCCCTTTGAAACCCCATAAAACCCCGTTCCCATAACCCGACAATGCTGGTTCGCGAACTCATGAAAATAGACCTGGTCTTACACCTTCATACCAAATTTGATAAAAATCGGAGGTCCGCTTCAAAAGTTATCGGTACCACGGACACATATATAAATATATACAGGGTGTTCAGAAAAAACGTTTCAGGAATTCAGGAGGTTATTGTCCACATCAAAATAAGCAAAAAAGTTCCTATAAACATATGTCCTAAAATGCTTCGTTAACCTGCTAGCCGCCATTTTGTTTTTTACACTAAATAATTTTTATTTCTGTAATGGATCATTGTATTGAGTTAATATTTGGCATGCACCTTTATCATAGCAATACCCATTTTCAAGAAAAAAGTTATTTTTTTCCAATGTGTATTTTCAAAATGGCAGCCATTTTAAAATTTTAAACTAAAATATCTCAAAACCGGTAAATTTTATAAAAATTTTACTAGACACAAAAAAGTTGACAAATTTAATTATCTAACCAATGGTACCAAGTTTGTATGGATCTGACAACAAATAACGGAGTTATTGAGATTTTTATGCATAAAAACATTGATTTTGCATTGTAATTAATGCAAATTAAGGTAATTTTAATTGAAAAAACTCAATAACTCAGTTATTTGTTGTCAAATCCTTACAAACTTGGTACCATTGGTTAGATAATTAAATTTGTCAACTTTTTTGTGTCAAGTAAAATTTTTATAAAATTTACCGGTTTTGAGATATTTTAGTTTAAAATTTTAAAATGGCCGCCATTTTGAAAATACACATTGGAAAAAAATAACTTTTTTCTTGAAAATGGGTATTGCTATGATAAAGGTGCATGCCAAATATTAACTTAATACAATGATCCATTACAGAAATAAAAATTATTTAGTGTAAAAAACAAAATGGCGGCTAGCAGGTTAACGAAGCATTTTAGGACATATGTTTATAGGAACTTTTTTGCTTATTTTGATGTGGACAATAACCTCCTGAATTCCTGAAACGTTTTTTCTGAACACCCTGTATAGATATATATATATATGAAAACAAACGAACGGTGTTTTTGGCTTCTGGGGACCTCAAAATGAAAAAGTAAAGTGGTCCCGGGCTTAGGTCTTACCATGGCTACTACCGTAATAGCGTATTCCCTATAGGGAAATTCGCTAAAAACAACTCGAACGACTTTCTTCAAACTTTCTGGGATTAAAATATAATTTATACCAGCTCTATGCCAGGAAAAATCTCATTTAGTTATCATTTTTAAATTAAATTTAAAAAATTGAACATTGGTTTAATGGAGTCAAAATTCAAAACAAAAATGCTGAAAACAGCTGACTCAGTAACAACTGTCAAAATACCCACCAAGGGCATACGCTAAATGAATGGCGCATGGTAGCCAGTTACTGATTCATTGAGAATAATACTATACAATAAAACTAAATTTGCAGTTTGTAATCATGCTCAATAATGATGGTAATGTTTGTTAATACAAACAAAGTAAAATAATAAAACAGTAAGGCCTATGCAATTATCAATAGGCAATTTACTACAAAAACTAAAGAATGTATAGGTAGCAATAGTAAGATCAGCTAAAACTGGAGAACTAAAACCTGTACGTGTTGCAGTTTCAACATAAGGTTTTCCAAGTTAATACCAGAGTGCAGCACCCTCCCTCAGGCGTAAGTTACATTAAAACACCCTGAAAGGCGAGTGAGCGAAGCGAATGAGCTTGTCTTGAAAAGAAACAATCCATTTCAGACACAACATTCCATAATACTCTTATGCAACTGAGAATATTTATTGAAAATAATATGTTTAAATTTACCGAGCAAATGCTTATCCCCATCCCCCAGGGACTAAAATATTAGTTAGGCTACATATTGATAATATTAACCCCTTAAGATACAATGTGCAAGTTTAACACTAACAAAAACAAATAATTTAAGTGTGGGATCCCATTTAAATAAATAAAGGTTCAATGGGCTATAGTGTGCCCACAGAATGTCCCACACAAAGATTAAACCTTACCTTTCTATCTCATTCTTATATGGCATGTGTCACACCGTTACCTGTAGTACAGTAGAACCTCGATAGTTCGACACTTTTTGGACTTAGATAGTTTTTGATAGTTCGAGTATCGAACTATCAAAATGTCGAACTATGGGGAGTAGCCTATAAGAGAAATTCTAGCAAAGGTAGTATAAAAATCGCAAGTTTTATCTAGGAAACGATAAATTGTATTGAACTTTAACATAGGTCTAACTGATATCCAAATATTTCAGTACTCTGTTAATATTTTCAACTTTGTCAGTTTCCAATATGGATACTATTGGTCGTTACTGACATTTTAAGTTGTCACAGCAGATTGTGTCTAACTATAAGGAGAGTCAAACACTCGAGAGTGAACTATCGAGGTTCTACTGTAGTTGCTTAGCCACTACACTGGATAAATACATGATCCGAAAGATAGCGTGTATAAAATAAGTTAGAAGTTTTACTGTCAGTTCGTTGTTTATGTATTTTTAAAACAAACTATAAATTAATATTGTTACCTGTAATTAATTCAAAACTAACCAACATGAATAATTACTGAACCTAGTAGTTACCAATCTACTGTATGTTTTTCGCGATGTTTTTTGTACATGTTAGTTAACATAGAGTAAACTAACTTAAAATAACCCAACTTCATATAACCGTCTCTAACCTAACCTAACTTGTACGCACGCCTCCTTGACATCATTAAAATACTTCTTTGTAGGAAAAGTGTTTCAGTATGGGTTTTTTGTGTTTTCACACTATATATTAACATTATATTTTAATAAAAACTATTACTGTAGGTCTAAATAAAGCTATTTCTTTTCAATATTGACATAGAAATTGTGTTCAGGTTCTAGTGATATTTATTTACTAGAGGCCCTCTTCTAAAAAGAACCCATAAATGAAAAATTAATAAAAAATCTACAACTGAGCTACCTACTCACCTTGTTTAACCGTGGGTCTCTGATGTGGTCGATGCCCTGGACCATGGAGGGGCAGATAACATCTCCGGTGACCTCATGATATGGTCTCTTCTGCTCTATCGCCACACTGGCCTTGTTGAGGGCATGGAGGAGGCCTTGCTTGGCGACCACACATCGTAGGGGCCCCGCCGAGCTCACCCCCACTCTGGAATGTTGAAACCATGTTTTGCGATCATACTTTTATAGATGCAATAACCACTTCATCAGAATTACTGGATGTGCAACTTACAAGATAGGCCTTGGACCTTTTGGTTTGATGTTAAACCACTTTCAGTTGAGGAATAACTTAGTTTATTTAATGTAGCCTAAGTACTTCCACTATTAACTTTTCTGATAAGTTACCGTACTTAAGCCTACTGAAATCAGATTGACTCATACAGTTCATTAAAACTTAATCATGAGGGGTATCTCCTCACAAATTTTGGGGCTGTACGAGTTACTAGCAAACCCATTGAAGCACTTTCATGTAGTCCTACAGTACTCGTACTAGTGTTAGTGATCAAACACCAAAACTCAGCATTTGGCACTTAAGTTAGCAGTCAGTCACAGATATAGTGGTGAACTTTTAATATCAGTGAAAACTTAAACAGTTCTGTGTTTTCAATCCATTCTCTTAAGTGAACCTTTAACTTATTACAATGATAAGAGTACACTAAGTTATAATAATTTATTACTGATTATTTACTGATTAGATCATAAAATAGGTATCGCTAACATCCTTTTAGGCTAGGTAGATGTTTGAAAATGAAGTTTCTTAAGTAGCAAAAGTGTTCATGAATTATTGTAGAGTGGGCCTTGGACTAGTAAGTTAAATAGCCTATAAGATTACCAACGCTAACTTATCCATCCTTAGATTAACAACAGACTAGGCTATTTTAAGTTTTGATTTATACAGCGTTGGGAATTTCCGGGGAAATCCACGGAATCCGGGGAATGGGAGAGGTCTCCGGGTACAATTCCGGGGAATGGAGTAGTTCCGGGCAATTTCCGGGGAATGGTCCATATTTACGGTAAAATTCCGGGGATTGCGCCGGACAACAGGATTTGATTCATTAATCTTCAAAATGACATTCATATTACTCTTCCCAAGAATAACATTTGACACTATGATAATATGGTTAATCGTATGGATGTCTAAATAGTAAAATTTTTATGGTTATGGTTTTAGTAAGAGGCCTGTAATAATAGACATCAACGAAGTAAAGTAATACAGTACTGTAAGTTACTTTGTTGCCCCTACTGTTAACCAGACGCAGGTTAATTTGTTGCTCACTGTTGACTGGGGTCATTTTACTCATCACGATTCTCGCAGTTTTCTTGGTAATGGTAATTACCCGGACTTTACCCTCGTTTCCTTGGTTACCCCTTTAAGGTATTCTGATTGGTTAAAGCTTCTCAAAATCACAGATTATTTTAAAATCATATTGATCATTTGTTGTTTGTTTTTAAAGCCACTTTATGACCAAGCTATTGAGATTAGTTACAATAGAGACGTGTCGTTTTGGTGTGTGGGTAAAATGGCAAATAACAGATAGAAAAATGTAAAAAAAAGGACTGGTTACCAATGAAACTGCGCTAATTGTGGGGAAATGGCACCGCAGTCAACCGGGGGCAAATCTCACTATCTTTGTAGCACTTAATTGTAGTTTGTTATCTACCGTAGTTTCATCTCGTTGATAGCTAGACCTATACCAAGGCCAGTAGTTGGCCTTGCCTATACCCTTTCCCCCACGGTGATTTATAGTGTTTTATTGGTTTGTGGGCTTAAAATTTTTTAATTACATTATTGAATGATAATAATATAATTGGAAAACGTATTTTAGCTTAATAGTAGTGGCTAGCAGTGTAGTTACAGCGATTTGTAGTGCCGCTTTTACTTTATTAGGTCTCCAGTATGAGTAATGTAATGGTTAAAATACCGCAACGGAATTCCGGGGAATGCAATTTTAATTCAGGGGAATTCCGGGGAATCCGCTAGTGGATTCCGGGTAATTTGGTCTCGAGCTGTTCCCAACACTGGATTTATATCAGATTAGACAGGTCAAGAACCAAGAAAACCACAGCTTTCACTGAGGCTAGATTGAGCAGTTTTTACGGTACTTTATATGGAGTTTTAGGCTAGGTCTACAAATAAATGTGTAAGTTAATAGGGAAATAAATTTTTTACTGTGATGACAATAATAAAGGCATCTGTAAACTAATAGTCAAATCGTTTAACAGCTTCACGTTAATGGCATAAATAATGAAGTTTACTAATAAAATTACTTTAAGCCGGCTTTGATTTGCTATAATTATGTGATTTGCTGATTATAAACATAGACTTGTGACTGAGCCTGAAACACTGAGCGAGAAGGTCAAAACTAAAAAGAATCGTTTTTTAATAATTATTGAAAGCTTTGATAAACAACCAAGTATATAATTGTTATGAAACAAATTGTACTCACTGGACTGTTCTAGGTATAATAGTTATCATTTTTCAATCCAAAATTTCGGGCAAAGATCTCAATGCCCGAGATAGGACAAAGAAATTGAGCAGAAGATAATTTGCCGAACGGCAACATAAGAAAACAGCTGATTTTCGTAGTATAGAACAGCTGACCGGACAGGTTATATATATAAAGAAAATTTATTTAATAAATAAATAAATCTTCGCCTTCTTTCACAACGAAAGCTGCTGTACAAAGGTTACCATAAAACTAATTTTTAACTATTTGTTACTAATTAAATTTTTTTTACAAAACTGTAATAATGTCCTTGACATGTAGTTTAATTCAAGTATAGATATGATTTCGCAAAATCCCCACTGAATGTTTTATAATTGTTAAAGAAATGTTCTTTAAAATTTCATTTTTAAGGCCAAAATGTTTCCAAAATTCATAAAAGAAGGTAGGGATGGTTCCTCTTGATCCTAATAGTAGGCCAATAACTTTAATATTTTCAATATTATATTTTTCTCTGTAGTAAGGAATTGTGGGTTCGTATATTTTTCTTTTTTCTTTGTCAACTTCCTTTGGTTGGTTTTTATCAATTTCAAACCTTACTGTTGGGTCAAGAATGAAGGCTTCCTTTTTTCTTCGGTCTATGACTAAAATATCACATCGACGATTAGAGCCATTCTCCGAAATACTCGTTACTTCTTCGTATACTTCTAACTGCTTTTCTCTAAGGGCATTGGCAATTATCTTCCTCACTGCGTGATGTCTGCTGTTTCGGAGGAGCTCACCAAATGGGCAGAATCCAAGGACGTGAGGCAGAGATTCTAATACATAGTTCTCAGTGCTGGAACAATGCCGGCACTGGTTGCCGTCCCTGGATCTGCCCGGGTTCAACCTGGTTGGAGCAACATCCCCTATAAGCTTCAAAGCATCTTTATACTGTGAAATTGTTATGTCTTTTATTTTATGAAGCTCAACATTCACTGCAGGACATTCGTTAAAGAGGCAAACCCCTCTTCCTTTGAAAGGCAATGAACACCAGTTGAAGAATTCTCGTGTTTGAAGCTCACCTCTTAACTCTTTATAAGATTTAAATTCTTCATGGATTAAGTCGTATAGATCGAGCCTTTTAAAACATTCTTCTTTTTCTTTTTGGAAATCTCGAATTATTTCTATATACGGATTTTTGACTTGTTCCAGAACCCTACAAATGTTGAGGTGTTTTTTTTAAATTCACTAATAATTAATAATTAAATCTATTTTAAAAATAGATAAATTGTAAAAAAAAACATTGTTTTTTTTTACAATTTATCTATCTTTAAACATATACACGTAACTAACAAAAAGCCTTATTAAAAAGGTTAATTTGAGTTATTCTATCTAATAGTATCTATGTTCACAGAACAATTATAAATCACGTTCAATAAAAAATAAATATAAACAAAATATATACAAAATACATAGTGAAAAACTATGTAATATTGTAAGTTAATATAATTTTAAATTTATATATTTGATTGTAAATTTATAAAATGAAATAAAAACTGAAAGGTTATTGGTATAAATACAATAACTTAACAAATAACAACAAGGTTTATTCTGAATTATAGACCTAATAATAAAACATAATAATAGAATAGGTTATAAGTACCTCATTCTTCAGCTTCAATAAATCCAACTAATACTGACGGCGATACGTAACCTATTTATAATTGTCTATATCACTTTCGGGGGCTTAACAACATGAATAAGTAGTAATATTGGTCTGCCAGGAAATAGATAAATAATAGACAAAACAAATTAAATTAGTCAAATAATTTAAATAAAAAACAAGGGAGGGGAGGATATAATGTTATGGCCCATCGGTTTTGACAGGCTCAATGTCTGTCAGTGTCTTCGGCAGTGCGTCGGAGTCTGGCATATGACTCAGCGGCGCGGCGGCGGGCGCGAGGCAAGGCCCGCCACACATTGGAGCGGGGCGCCGGAATTCTACCCCCAGGAAAAGTACCCCCGTGAAAAAACGCTACGTCATTTTGACGTCACAGGTATGGGGGTAGTTTTCCGGCCGCGAACTTTTGAAGAGAATACATTATACTCTACTTCAATCATTGGTTACGCACTTTTATAATTTATTACTATAATGAACAATTTAAGCAATGTTTTGTAAGTTTACTAGGGGTGGAAAACTACCCCCGGAATTCTACCCCCGGAATACTACCCCCAGCAAAACTACCCCCGGCAAAACTACCCCCGGATTTCTACCCCCGGGAATTATACCCCCGGAATTCTACCCCCAGCAAAACTACCCCCAATGGAATAGACCGGGAATTCTACACCCGCGAAAGTACTTCCACTTACACAATTCCTTAAGTATTTAACAATTGTTATTTTATGTAAGTGTTCTGTTTTTTTTTTATTTCTATTATAAAATAATAATATGTTAAATTTACATTAATATAAACTTGCCCTTCGGGTGATCTCGTTCTCTACCCTCACTCGCCGTCAAGTTCTATAATAGGCCTATGCTTTAGTTTTATATTACCAATCTTCCCATAATCCTTTACGGGCTTTTAGCTGTGTGTTTTTGAAAATGCTTTTTTGTGTGAAAATGTAATTGTGGGTGATTGTGAGTTAATTTTATTTGTCTAATGTTATATTTTACAATATAATAAACAATATAATAAACTACAATATAACAAACTGAAGGTATTATTATCTAAGGTATTTTTTTATAAATTGTTTGGAAAAATGTGTATGCAGCAACTGATAAAAGAAAGCAGAAATTTCCTTCAAAGTTAATTATTTTCAGATGTTACATAATATTTATTAGATGACAATGAAGGCCCTATGTGCTTCAAACCTGAAAGTTAAAGAGAGAAATCCGGAATAATAATATTCACAATAATCTGAAGGAATTTTGTTCACTCTGATCACTCGCCTCCGAGATGGACAAGATGTGAATTTTACTCAGCAGTAAAATTCTATTACCGTACTTACTGGTTGTACTAGATATATTGAATTATATACTTTTCAGACTATCTAGATTTACAAAACGTGAGTTAAGTTACATAAGCATAAATAAGTGTATCTTATCCTATACTGTAATACGAGTTAGTTATATATTTGTATGTATGTATGTATGTTTGCACACGGATCTCAAAACAGCTAACACCATTTTCTTCCAACATTGCAGATAACATAGTTTTTGGATGAATATAATATAAATACAGGTCTCTATGCCAGAAAAAAATCTTATTTTTTTATAAACATTAATTCAAATTTTAAAAATTTTAACATTGGTCTTATGGAGTTAAAAAAAATAAATAATGAAAACAGCAGACTGAACTGTCAAAGTACAGAATAGGCCTATGTGATCCAGTATAAACATGTAGTTTTGCATGGCAGCCAATTACTAAATTATTAAATGGTACTATTTTATAATGAAAATAATCTATAAATTTTTAAATCGTACTTCATACTGCTGATTATGAATATTTATAAGAATAAAAGTAATGTAAATGTTTATAAAACAACAAATCAATTTTTAGAATTAAATTTGAATTTAAAAACAAAAGCATTAGAAAGAATAAAGCAAACACCAGCTAACTAACAAATTAGAATCCACGTGTTACACATTCAACATGTGTTTTAACAAATATACACGAGACCCGTAGGCCTACATTGAAACAGTCTAAAAGCACAGAAAAAGGAAGCTGAAAGGCGAGTGAGTGGAGCGAACGAGATCGTCTTGAACAAGAAATAAGCCTTTTTGCACCGGGCTGTCTGTAAATGATATTACTATCAAAAATATTACTGTTTAAGTTTACCGAGCTAATGCTTGGCCCCCAGGTGCTGAAAATTATAAACCTAATATCAAAGTATATCATGGTACGGTAATGTATATATTTTATTTGATGTCAATAAAACCATACAGCTAAAAGCCTGTAAAGGATTGAGGAAAGATTGGTTATATAAAACTAAAGCATAGGCCTATTATAGACTTGACGGCGAGTGAGGGTAGAGAACGAGATCACCCGAAGGGCAAGTTTGTATTAATATAAACTTAACATTTCTATTATTTTATAATAGAAATGTTTTAAATACCAGAACACTTACATAAAATAACTATTGTTAAATACTTAAGGAATTGTGTACGTGGAAGTACTTTTGCGGGTGTAGGATTCCCGGTCTAGTCCATTGGGGGTACTTTTCCTGGGGGTAGAATTCCGCTACCCCATTGGAGCGAGGCGAGGCGCAGGCGAGGTGCAGGCGGAAGCTAGGACTTTTGGCGTGTCACCGCACATTAAGGCGAGGAGTAATAATAATAATAATAATAATAAAATTTATTGCCATTTTACAATTTACAATAATTGTGTAGCAAACGTCAGTCATCCTGAAATAAACAAAATGAACATGTGTTGAAATGAACAGTTTCCTTAAATTAACTACAAATGAACATTAAAATCAGCCCAACTATCCCCCCACCCCTCCCCCAGAGACAGCGGAGTCATTTACTCTAATAGTGAATCCATAAACTCGCCAGGAGTGACAGAGGTTTCCTCGCTTGGCTCGCACAATACCGAATTTGTCCATACAAAAATACGAGAGGGCAAACGCAGGCGCGTGCGAGGTGCAGGAAAACTCAACTACAACGCCGCGGAGGCCCACGCGAGGTTGCACAGAGGCTGCGCGCAGCCTCTGCTCAATGTGCGGTACTCCATTTGAACAAAGAGGCTGCGCGCAGCCTCTGCTCAATGTGCGGTACTCCATTTGAACACAGAGGCTGCGCGCAGCCTCTGCTCAATGTGCGGTACTCCATTTGAACACAGAGGCTGCGCGCAGCCTCTGCTCAATGTGCGGTACTCCATTTGAACACGTGTATTACAAAATCAGCAGGGCCTCGCCTGCACCTCGCCTGCGCCTAGCCTCGCTCCAATGTGCGGCGGGCCCGGGTCCTGTCACCCCGCCGGCCTCCGCCATGTTTTTCGTTTGCTTCCTTTTGGTCGCTACAATCACTTAGGAATGAGACTCTTATTCAAAGGAGTTTCTAATTGCAACTGTGCGGGAGTTATTAAACCGATATTTTGGGTACGTATGTACCTTATTATGTTATTTTTATTCGACCTTAAGCAAAATACGTACTTCACTTAAGAGTCATGGTCACCCTTGTAAAAACACTGAAAACATGCCTCCGCATTCCCCTGTTTCTTTTTTTTGCGAATTTCAAAAGAGCACATTTAAAAGAGCTTAAAAACAAACAATTTAGTATTTTGAATTTTCAGCTTAGTTATGGAGAAAATCAAAAAACGATGTTTTCCATGTTATTCTTATGGGAAATCAACAAAACCTTCTATCTTGCTTATTTATTGACTTATCTTTGTAAAATTTTGTATGTACATTCATTAAGAAGTGTTTTATTTGCTTTCAAAACCTATACGGCGACAAACCTACGTACTCACTCCTATGAGGTTTATGGGGAAAATAAAAATAACACCATAAAGTGATAAAATTTTGTTAGTAGGGGAAAGAAGGGTAATGGTGGGCACCTAAGGGAAAAAATTCTTCCCAGAAAATATGCAGTAAAAATTACCAATACATGTGCCAAACTCTTTGGTATTTACTGTAGTTTCTTATGAAAAATTATCATTATCATATATGTTAACATTAATAAAATATACAACATTATATAAGAATATGCACTTGCGCACGTTTTCCCTACCCATCGGGTAAAAGTGCGCATAGGGGTGGGTAATGGTGCGCAGGGACGTATGGGTTGAAACAATTAGAATAAATGTGTTTCATTAATATAAATTCAATATCAATATAACATATTATGGAATGTCTTAAAGCTAAACAATACTTTCTTTGAGCTTTACAATACCCTTAACAAAAGTTTTGATTAAAAATTACAAAATTGTTCAAGGGTTAATGCAAAATTAGCTCACGTAGGCTAATTTTCTCCTGTGTCTGCACCTGAGCTGTTTGCATTACTCCAGGACGAACAGTTTATGAGCATCTGTAAACAAGAATGTATAAAGGGGAAGTAATTGTTATCTTACCTATAACTACTTGGGGGGAATCGTGCACACCGCCGCGCACCATTACCCGATGTTGCATTTGAAAGCATTTTATTTTCTCACTATCTTAAGAAGGGACGAAACCATAAATTAATTGGTTCAAACGATAAAGCAAAGACTACCATTAATACTCTCATCCCCATGGCTTTTATGAGGAAATAGAAAATAGGCTATACCAAAATTCCATTCGAAATTCCCTGAGTACGCAGGCCTGCTGCGACGGTTGTATATTTTATATGTTTAATAGTATAATATATGTTTTCTTGTAGATTAGGGTTAGATCTAGGTCCCTCATACCTGATATATGAGTAAAATTAAATAATATAAGTACAAAACAAAATCTTAAAAATAAGGAAAATCGGGTTAAAACTTCTAAACTCTAATACGCAGATCATATGTTACAAATTTTAAATGTACATTATGATTATGTTATGACTGCACTGTGACCAACACCTCCTAGAATTATTCTAGGAGGTATTGCTGTGACCCGTCCTCAGCTTATCAGCTGTTTGTTTACAGCAGTTAAATTGATATCTATCCGACCTTGCGAGGCCACGCGGGTACGTTAATCCGGAAAAGCCTTTTTTTTCGCAAAGAAATATTTTGGTTAAAATACTTTTGTACTTTTAAAATTCAGCATATGATATACAAGCTAAAAAGGTGTAAAAAGTCATAGGTCAACAGTACATATATTTTAATTTGGTATTTAGGGTAACTTCACTACTTATTTCCTTTAATTATCCAATTGGCAATTATTACAATTCAAAAGGTTGTTGTAGAGAGGTTTGGTAGAGTGCAATAAATAATGCATCTTAAATAATTTACCATATATCACAAATAGGCTAATGTGGTTACACTCGCATGCTTCGCAGAGGAAAGGTTAAGGAAAACATGAAGTTTTTAAATAAAGAAGAAAACTTTCGCTCTGCTCAGTTAACACTAATTTTTCGAATAATTCATTTCTCAGAACACACCTCACACTCACTCTCTTCTTACAACATTAAACATTTAATGGCAAGCTTCAAAGTTTTGCAAGTTAGTTTACTTTAGGCTGAGATGTGGCGCTTAAGAGAATCTTAAAAAATTATTACAATACATTTATACTGTATTATGCCTACAGGAGCGGCTCATGAGCTTTTAGCAACCGCACGCAAAGACCAAATTTGCCGCTAGAAAATCTTAGAAATAAAGGTAAAGAGTGTGTAACATTGATTTAAATTAACTCAAAACAAACAACAAGATAAACAATAACAAAAACACCTTAAAACAACTGACATATACATAGCAGCCGCCCAGCCACTTTCCAACGCTATCCCCGACCCCACCACCAGCGATTCCCTGAAAAACTCGGGAATTGCAGTAGTTAAAACATATTGGAAAATATTTATTTTTTATGTAGTAAATTATCTTATCTTATACTCTAAAACAAGCTCCGTTTGTCCGGGCAAAGTTTTTCTTCGCTCCAAGGATTTTTTATTTTTTTATTGATTATGGGGGTTTTGGCCACCAGGAGTCGAATGGCGTTGGTCCCATATCTGGGAAAATCCGGTTTTCGCGCTAGAGCCCTTCAAAGTTTCCATGTTATCCTTATGGAGATTTTATTAATTGAAAAAAATCAGTTGATAACTGTAGATATAAACTCGCCTACGGCTCGATGGGGGCTCCGCCCCCATGCCCCCTCAGGGGTTGCCCAGAAATTCGTTAATTGTTGTTTAAGTCGCATAAAATGAACAGAATACATATAAATATAAGAGTTTGTAAATGATCAAAATAGCAAAATAAATGAGTTTGTCATTTATTTATAACATAAATTAATTCCCACGACTGCAGAAATAACCTAAATTTGAACTTATGCAACTAACTCAATCTAAGGAATGAAAATATATTCGCATACGGCTCGTTTTCAGAGACTCTTTCCCCAAACCCCCCCCCCTAATTCCCCCGAATTCTATAAAGGTTAATGGAGTTAAACAATGAAAAATTCCATTAAAACAAAATAATTGGAAATCTTAACAAAGTGGATAAAACTTGCCAAAAACCCCTTTTATTTACAAAAATACTATTCAGTTACTATCCTTCAATTAGTTGTGTTGAAATTCCAGGGAATAACATAACGATCCAGTAATATTGAACATACAATGATAAATATATAATGTAATATTGGCATTCATTACAATTCCTTCATTTCAGTTTTTAATGGTGTAAAACTTTTAAATTTACCTAATTTCCTAAAAAATTACTGTCAAGGCAAATAAAAAAACCTTCAAGCTTCTAAATACAATAATACAGTAGTTACTAACAAAAGTATGTTAAATAATGGTTAAAATATTAAAATTACCATACACATCAAAGGACGTATGTTTTAGCCGTAGGACCAGGTCAGTAAATAACAATCAAAGTAAAACAATCAGTTGCTTGATATAGCAAATCGTTCAGACTCACAGTCAAAAGAAGAATACATGATATTGAAAATCATCATGATAATTTAATTGATATTAGTACTGTGCAAGATATGTCTATGTGCAAAGTTCTGAGTAAAATATTATAGTAGTTGTAAAATTACGTCTAAATGGGGTAAAATTCCCCGCAAAAATAAATAATCATTTAATTATGTTTAATTGTTTGGACTGGGGGGCAAAAATTCATAGAACCAAACTTATAGTAACTTGAAAGATGTTCGCGAGGATTGAATCAGATGTTATAATTTGGCCGCTAGAGTAGAAAAAAATAATGTCATATTTATTTTGGGTAAAAATGTTTGGTCGCTAAATTTTGAAATCAGATAGTTTTCTGGGGCAGGAAATAAAAAAGCTTTTTTTTATTTTAAATGAAAATACTGTACTGCCACCTTTTTAAATTAAACATTAACTTAGTACACACTAAAAGATAAATCAATTGTGTAATCTGCTATTTTAGTTAAAATTTTTGTTGAATTGTAAAATTTAAATTAGCATGCTATCAGGTAAAGTCAATGATGTACTTCCTAATGAGTTCGTTAGAAATTAAATGCCATCCCAAATAAAGAACCAATTTTTGGGAGGACTATCCTGCAAATATGATACGCGATTAGTTTTACTAAATATTTAAATACATGTTCATTAAACTCAAATATTCAATAAACTGCTAAAATTACGCGTACAAGATCAAATTGTAAAATTTTCTTAAAAACCGTGTAAAACTAAAAAAAAATATTTAAAGTGAGGGTTTGTATTTGACATCAGTGACTTCCGGTCTGGAGAGGTAATTTCAGATACACCCTGTACATTGAAATTACTCTCGGTGGATAGACCGCTTTACCTATAAAGGCACAATTGGTTAATGTTATAAAATTTCTTAAAAAGGGCGTTTCGGTAATCCGCGACTCCCAGTATGTTGGCAATTTTCTCAATAATACAGGTCGGTAAGTTTAGTTCTCGCTTGGGAATCACTCTGTAGTAAGTGATATATAGGAGATCTACTTTACCGACATTTGACGAATTTCTGATACCCCGATGAGTGAGTTACACATTCGGGAGTATATAATTTAGATGTGTTACATCTTTAACCTGTAATTTAAGGAAATTATACCAAAGTTCAACACCCATTGGCTTGGCGAGTGAGCGAAGCAAACGAGCTCGTCTTCAAAATGGAAGAGGGCGAGTGAGCGGATCGAACTTGCTTTGTGTGAGGACGAAAGTAATAATTTTACCGAGCTTAAGCTCGGTCCCCCTGGTACTTTTAAATAATTCCTAAGGTTACTTTCTTTTTTTTCCTTTTACGTTTCCGGTAACCTTCGCCGCGTAGTTTTTGACATGTCATATGAGAACTTTATTTAAAACATAAACAGTTATAAAATGGATAGACATAGTTATACGCAGTAGGTAATCTCGTTATAAACTTAAAATATTGCTATTAAAATATTATTAATGTGTAACAATTAATCGAAAATCTCCGGACAGGAATATTCTAGGGTAGATATGGACAGTAGAAAAGAAAAGTTTTATCTGAGCAGATAACAATTAATTCGGTGCGTCCGGCAACGATGACGCGACATTCTGATTCCAAGAATTCAAGCTTCAATATATTGTGTACACCAATGAAAATTCATTATCGGTGACGATCAAGTCAACCATATTCTATCTCTAATTAATTGCTGATTTTGTTTTTAACTCTTTAAAGAAATGTATTTTAATTGTGATAAGTGGACTTTTAAAGCTTATAATTATAGATTCTGAGGAAAGAACGTACACACCGTCTTGCAATAAGTCGTTTTCACCGCCTTCGTATGGTTTTTCGCCGCCTGCCATATTCTATGACTCCCCCTTCCCGTCACCTGGAGCGACGTACCACGCCTGATTTTTACTGTCAGCAGTAGGCAGGCCTACTAGTACACACTATAGGGGTGGTCTAGACTGTTTGTAACTCAGGCGCGTAAAACATGGAAACCCATATCTAATAAACCTACATTTGCAAATTTTTTTTAATTCGATTAAAAATAATATAAGGGATGATAAGTGTGTGATTCGTATTAATTGAACTAATGGTATAACCTTGCCTATAGTACAGCTTATCAGACGCAAAATTATGATCCAAAATTTTTCAACAATTATAAGAACCAGGTCACAAAATAAGAAAGAAAATCTATGTTTTGCAATGAATAAAGCAGCTTCCAAAACTCTACAAGAAATATATTGTCCAAAAAAATTATCCCAAAAAGGTGTAGTATCAGAGTCTACAAAACATGCAATATCCTTAAAACTCAATGAACTAGGTGAAACACCAATAAATAAATGTTTTTTGGTAAATGCAAACACTCAAACTGAGGAAAACTATCAAACAAAATCAGTCCTACCAAGTGATTATGAACTATTGTGTTTTAAAAATGACAGCCTCCTGAGGTCCGAGATGCCTGAGGAAACCACTTTGGTTGGGTACGCCGATGACGTCGCAGCTCTCATTGCTGCACGCAACGTTGAGCTGGCCCAACTGAAGTTGAACCGAGTTATGCGGGTGGTCAACAACTGGATGTCCGATCACGGTCTCTCACTTGCTCTCAGTAAGACGGAGATCGTGATTCTTACGAAGAAGAGGATCGACACCGTCGTCCCGTTTCGAGTGGGAAGGGAGGTGGTCACATCAACTCGTGCCGCCAAATACCTCGGGGTTATGGTGGACACCAAGTTAAGCTGGAGGGATCAGATCTTCCGTACGGCGGACAAGGCCGCCAAGGTAGTGACTTACCTTAGTAGGCTGATGGCCAATGTCGGGGGTCCCCGATCCAGCAGAAGACGTCTGTTGATGTCCGCGGTCCAGTCCGTGCTTCTTTACGGGGCAGAGGTGTGGGCAGGCGCTCTAGATAAGGAGTGCTACAGGTTGCGACTCGCCCGGGTTCAGCGTCAAGCTGCGCTCCGGGTGTGTTCCGCCTACCGGACAGTGTCCGAGCCTGGCGTCCTGGTGGTCGCCGGAGTCATCCCTGTCAAGCTCTTGGCAGGGGAGAGGAAAGCGATTTATCAGAGACAAGGCGAGATCGGCAAGGACACGGCAAGAACAGAAGAGCGCTCCCGAACCTTCCAGCAGTGGCAACACAGCTGGGAGCACGACACCCGAGGACGATGGACTGCGCGACTTATCAAGCAGGTCCAACCATGGGTGGAACGGCGGCATGGGGAGGTGGACTACTACCTGACCCAATTTTTGACAGGTCACGGCTATTTTCGGTCGTACCTGAACCGGATGGGAAAGACCGGTTCACCGGACTGCATTTATTGCCCGGATGTTCCCGACGATGCGGAACACACATTCTTCCGCTGTCCCCGTTGGGAAGGGCCCCGCCTGGAGGCCACACAAATCTTTGGTGCATTTTCGGTGGACTCGGTCTGCCAAAAGATTTTGGAGGATGAGGGCAACTGGGATTGTTTGTCACAGTTCGTCCGGGGCATCCTCCTGGAAAAGAAAACCGATCTGGACCGCGAAGTGGCCCAGATCCCTTGATCGAGCGGCTGGATAAGGAGCGAGCCCCACGGGCGTAAGCCAAATTTAGGCCTAGCCTGACGTAATGTGACAAACAATTCCAGGTTAGATTCCTAAAGAGTAGAGGAGGTTTTTTAGTGGGTAAACCCGTTTTTAGGGGAGCCCCACACTACAGGCTGGCCACCTGTGTGCGTAATGCATTTTTCCGCCTCTCCCTCAAAAAAAAAAAAAAAAAATTGTGTTTTAAAAATAAGAGTTTGATGAATAAAGTACTTGAATTGGAGATCGAATTGGAAAAAACAATTAATGAAAATGAATTTTTAAAAAGCCACTTCACAAATATTGGTAATCAGTTTAGTTCTATTGACGTAGAGAATATTAATCTTAAGCACTTAAAGAAAACTCGGTCAAGCATACTATCTATTGTAAAAAATGATAAATTTTTTGAGGAACTATCTCTAAAATTCGATGCAATCAAAAAAAGGATAGATGAAGATGGACAAATGAAAAATAAGGATGGTAATCACAATTATATAGATTCGGTTGATTTGGTTTCACCACAATGTAGTGGTAGTCTATGTTACCAAAATTCTGTATCAACTATGGCCACAATCAATAATAATAACAAATCTCTTAGTTTTGTGAGTAAAGATGATTCCAGTATAGATCCTTTAGATTATGAATCAGAAAAATGGGAAAGTGTTAACGTTAAGCGTAGTTTTAAGGCTAGAAAACATCGTTGGTCAAATAGTAATGGAATAGAATTCACAAATCGCTTCAAAGCTCTTGAAGTGGAGAACGAACGTGCAAGTGATTTAATAATACATAATCCATCAGACATAAGCCACGAAATACCTTTAAATTGTAAAATTAGTGATGGTAGAGTGCCTGTAAAGACACATGGCAAAAGAAACAAGAAGACAAGTAAAGAAAAAGATATGCATATTTTAAATCAGCCCTCAAATGTGAAAGACCAGGTTACTGGGCTCATAAGTAATAAAAAATCTTTGAATCAACAAGATTTGAAATTTCAGAATGGCCCTCTATCTGGGGTGTTGCTGATTGGGAATTCTCTATTACGTTACTCAGGGAGGAGATGTGCTGCACAGGGTGCTGAAGTGAACGTAATACCAGGGGCGAAAATATCTCATATCAAAGCCAATCTCATGAAATACCATTCTAAACATCCTGATATAATATCTCTTAGTTAGAACCAATAACCTGATCCATGGTTACAACCGCAGACCTGGATATAATGGTGGTTGGGGAAAGAGAGCTGCGCTCCATTCTATGGCTGACTTGCTTAGTACTGCAAAAAAAAACTTTTCCCTAACTCTGTTCTTATTGTAAATAGTATTCTCAGCAGAAGAGACATCAGTAAGCAAGCACTATTTCATTTCAATGAACAGTTGATGTTAATGTGTAATAATTTTGGTGTCGAATTCCTAGATACTACCGATGTGATTAGAAACTTCCATCTTGCACATGATGGGAGACACCTGAACCGGAGAGGGAGTAGTCGACTTGGAGATATTATTTTTGAATCACTAAAGATAATTCATGAAGCATATGTTGTTCCCAAACTGATAATATTACTAAGCCATAAATAATTCCTCCTAGACCTCAATTATCGTGTGGTAGCTTAAAGTCATCATGTATTTCTTTGAAACCGTCGGGAAACGAAATCAACGGCCTACCACCCATTGCAGATTAGCACACGTAAATTTTAGATCACTGAATACAGGATTTGCGGAGCTGTGTTCGGTGGTTGAAGATTTTCAGTTTGACATACTGGGAGTCACCGAATCATGGCTAACTCCTGAAGACCCTTCACATGCGTTTGAGGTGCCATACTACTCGCTTCATCGTTGTGATCGATCTTTCAAACTTGGAAATTGTGGTGGCGGCGTTGCTCTTTATGTTAAAGATGATGTTAATTTTATTCGTGCTGAACTTCAGAATATAGACCATCGTCTTGAGTACATATGTGGAACAGCTAAATTTAGAGGTCAGAAGATATTTATATGCGTTACATACATTCATCAGTTATGAGTCAGACTCGGCAGCAGTCAGACGTGTGTCGCAGCGCTCCGTAACATAACCTCAAACGTTACTCATCAGCTGTCATCTGTGCTATACTCTGTTGTAATCGTTAGCTGCTTTATAGTTTACGTTAAACCTTTATTTTTAGTGCTGATTTCTCTTATAGTAGTGCAAGTTTGTGATTGTGCAATACCTGGAACGATGTCTGATTGTGCCCGTTGCTTGAAATCAATTCCTAAAACTGGCAAAAATGCGCCTAAGGTGGAGTGTACTGAATGTAAATTGTCTTTTCACGGAAAATGTGTTGATCTCACACCTGAAGACATACAGTACTACCTTGACAACAACAGCATCTGGAGGTGTGAACCTTGTTCCAAAGAACGCCGTAAGAGTATGGCGCTTGAATCAAGTTTTGCTTCTACTATTACCAATGAAGATGTATTCAAGTTAGTATCAGAATTGAGAAAGGACTTAAAAGGAATTGAGGCTGGCCTGGGCAAGTCGATAAGTAATGCTTTTGAAGAGATAAAAGAAACTAAAAACCTAGTCAGTAAACAAGGAGAGGAAATGTCAGCTCTCTTAGAACTGGTAAACAAACTCTCGTCTGAAAATACTGCCCTTAGAAACAAAGTCACCATGCTCGAGAGTCGTATGGACGAAATCGAACAATATTCCAGGAGGGACACTATTGAGATACACGGCATCCCGGCTGAGAAAGGTGAGCAAGTGGTTGAGGTGGTGAAAACAGTGGGGAGAGCCTTGGACCTGACAATAGATGATACCATGATCAGTGCTTGCCACAGACTTCGAAACCGGGAAGGAACTGGGAAACCTCCAGGAATAATAGTGAAGATGACCCGACGTATGGATGCCGAAGCGTTCCTTCAAAAGAGGCGAGTAAAGCGCAATTTCAATACGCATGACATAGGCCTAACTGCAAGTCCTGCAAGGCCTATTTATATTAATGAAAGCCTGAGCCCTGGACGACGCCGTCTTCTGAACGAAGCCCGTGAGAAGAAAAGAGAAAAACATTACACGTATCTATGGATCAGAGGAGGCAAGATACTCATGAGAAAGGCGGATGGTGAACCAGTGAAAGTGGTGACTACGTTGATGGACTTGGAAAAATTGTAAATTATGAACAAGGTTAGAAAATTGTATATTTAGTATTAGTTTAATCTGACACTTTTCTTTTTGTTATATTTATTTACGGTTAATTTTCTAGGGCTATATTTAATTAAGTATTTCTTAGTGTTTCCATTTAGTTAGGTAGTCTTGTTAACAAAATCTCTAACATTAAAAAACACCAGTAGTATAATAATTTTAAATCAAAACATTAGAAGCGTAAGGCAAAATTTCAATTTATTTTTAAGCGAATTAGAATCTGCTCGATTATTTCCTGACATAATAGTTTTAACAGAGACGTGGATTAGTAAAGCTGAAATAAACCATTACAAAATTTCTGGCTTCAATGCATTTGCTAATTGTAATGAGGAGTACAGGGCAGGAGGTACCATAGTGTACGTCCGCGACTGTTATCAGTGTAGCGGTGTGAGTGAGAGAGATGACATTAGATCAGCTGATGTTCTGCAGCTCGACGTCAAGGTCAGTGACCTTGAGCGTTTTACACTGATCGCAGTCTACCGTCTCCACTCTGCCTTACGCTCCGACTTCATTGTTGACATCGATAATATATTAACGGGTTTAGAAAATCGTAACATTGTATTTGTAGGTGATATGAATCTAGATACATTGAGTCAGTCAGCAGAAAGCGATAATTATTTAAGCCTTTTGAGCAGTAAGGGAATGTTAAGTTTAATTAATGAACCAACTAGAATTATAGGAAATTCATCTACATGTTTAGATCATGTTTTTGTGCGATTCTTAAATAAGGGAAATTCTCAGTTTGACTTCAAAGCAAATGTTTTTCATTATAATTTGACTGACCATTCTACTGTTCTGATTTCAATTCACTGTTGTAATCCAATATATAAAGACATGGAAGAGAACTATACCCAGATTAATGTGGAAAAGCTTACTGCTGAACTTAAGAATGTAGACTGGGCTTGTGTGTATGAAAAAAATACTGTGTCCGATGCTTTCCAATGTTTTATTGATATTTTAGATTTAAGTATAGGTAAATGCAAGTTTAATGTACGTTCAAATAGAAGTAAACAAACGCCTAAATTAAAGCCTTGGACTACTAACAGATTATCTTTTAAGATTCAAAAGAGAAAAAAAATTTACAAGTTATTGATGAAAAATCCAAATAATATAAAACTTAAGGAGTATTATACTAATTTCCGAAATCAATTAAATTTAGAATTAAAAAATGTAAAGGAGACATTTTTTAGGAATAAGTTTGAAGGTTCGTTCAATGATGTTAAGTCACAATGGAAAATAGTCAACGAATTAATTGGCGAAAGTACAAAAAATGCTGTAATAAGAGAGGTTGTTGGGGAATCTGGTATTATATGCGATCCTAAACACATTGCCAATGAATTCAATTCATATTTTTTAAATGCCCCTCGTAAATTGAGAGCCCAAATAGACCAGCAATATTTAGCTCAGCTCAGAGTTTTTGACAACATATTCAATCAGTGCATTAATTTTAAATCTTTTTTTATGCAACCTATCGTAAGTGAGGATGTTTCTTCAATTATTTCTAGTCTGAAAAATAACAAATCGCCAGGATTTGATAGACTCAGTTCAACGATGATTAAAAAAATAGCTCCCAGTATTACTCCGATTTTAACTTATCTCTATAATTTTAGTTTAATGACGGGGGAATTTCCTAGATGCTTAAAAAGTGCTATAGTAGTTCCAATTTTTAAACGTGGTGACCCTTCACAGCCAAGTTGTTACCGTCCAATCTCTTTGCTCTCAGTTTTTTCAAAAATATTAGAAAAGATTGTTAAAAAGCAGTTACTTTCATTCCTTAATAAAAATAAATTCTTTAGTAACAATCAGTTTGGGTTTCGAGAGGGTATGTCTACTGAGGATGCATTACTTTCTTTCATGGAATCAGTTTACGAACCAATCAATAATAGTAAAAAGGTATCTGCATTGTTCATTGATATTACAAAAGCTTTCGACACAATTGATCACGAAATTCTACTTCATAAATTATGGCTGGCTGGTATAAGAGGCTTGCCACTTAACTGGTTTTCTAGTTATCTCACGGGTAGAGAACAAAGGGTTAACATTGGTGGTGTCATAGGAGATCCAGGATTAATTGAATTTGGCGTTCCACAGGGTTCTGTATTGGGACCAATCCTTTTTTTAATTTATGTTAATGATCTTTGTAATGGTCGCTTTAATGGTAAATTGGTTGCGTTTGCCGATGACACTGCTTTTGTTTATATAAATCATGACTTAAATTCACTTTACCAATCAATGTCAGAAGATTTATTTTTTCTAAGGTTATGGTTTGACAAAAACTTTATGATATTGAGCGAAAAAACCAAGTTTATGATATTCAGCCTCAAAATTGATCTAAAATTTGATTTGCCACTTAAATTTCATGAAACTAAATGTCTTGCTCTGCTTGTTCCTGATTGTGACTGTTTGGAATTGCAGCAAGTTAATAATATTAAATATTTAGGTTTACTCATTGATTATCAATTGTCCTGGAAGAACCATATCTCGAAACTAAAAAAAGAACTTTACATTAGTTTAAGAAAGTTTTACCTATTAAGTCAGTTGTGTAGGACTAATAAAGTTTTAATCAATGTTTATCACGCTCTTGTAGGATCCAGGATGAGCTATGGCATAACTTGCTGGGGTGGAACATACAGTTCTACCTTATATCCAATTGTAATTTTTCAGAAAAGATTTGTAAGACTTATTTCAAAAAAGACAAAGTTTGAACACACTTGGCCACTTTTTGTTGAGCTAAAAATTCTTCCTTTACGGCACTTATACATATTTAAAGTTTTGAAAATGTTTTTTATTAGAAGCTCTGCTTATTCAATAACGAGGCAACCTAGTTACATTCTAAGGCGGCACCAAGTTGTTTGTGTGCCTAAATCTAATTTAACTATACATCAAATGTTTTATAGTAGTGTTGCACCACGATTATTTAATACAATTATTTACAAAATTGGCAACTGCTCAACAAAAAGAGAGTTTTAAAAAAAATTGAAAAAATGGCTTTTTGAACAAGAAATTGTTGACTTCATATTGAAAATAGTGAAATAGGTTAAGACTTGAAACATTTAATACCTTGCACTTACTTATTTGTATTCCGTATGTGTTTTTTGTACATATATATTTCAAAATTTTAAAGATATTTTGTCAACATCTTATATTGTTTATTGATTCTTTAGTAGTATACATATTAGGCCTGAATTATTTGATGTGAGGGTGAAGGGTGTTTTTTACTTTTACGAATTCAGGGAAATAATCTCCATATATTTAGCACAGTATGTTATGTTATTTTTAATTAATTTTTTCCATGTTTAATTTTTTATGGGTTACGTGTCGCTGCTAACCGAGTACATTCATTTTGTTTAAACACATGATGGAGATCCCAATTCAGGTTTTGCCTAGGGGATTCCTATTTATTTTGCCTGTTATCCAGAAAGATACATACGCCATTCGTATTGTCATGTATTTCATTTGTATTTTTTGATTGGTATATTATTTTTATTTAATAAATTCTACTCTAATTGTAGCACAGTTATTAGAATTGTTCATCTGTTATTTAGTTATTTGTACTAGTATAAATTTAAAATAAGTATTTTATTCAATGTATTGTATGTGGACTGTGTTTTGTTTTGTACCTGTAGTGAAGAAATGTATTGTTTCTGTATTTGAATTTTTGGCAAAATAAAGATTATTTATTATTATTATTATTACATGCCTTCAGATGTCCCATATTCCAGTTTGAGCTCTCTGATCCATAGTTTTTGTTCATTGACAAGTCGCCACAAGTGGATTCAGTGATTTTGCTGGGTGATCTAAACATTAACTTCCTTGAACAAAATAGGCCAGATGTGAGATATCTGGAGAGAATCCTTCAATCGGTGGGATTGGCTAACAAAATTAAGGAACCTACACGCATCACTGAAAGTTCATCTACCCTAATTGACGTTATCATTGTGGAAAAGAACATTAACATTGAAGTAGGAATGGTTGATACTTCTAATATTCTCAGGCATGATGGAAAACGTATTACGGACCACAAACTCATTTATTGTGATGTGCCTTGCGATAAGCCTAAAACCCGTGCAAAATTCATTTCGTATCGCAATTATAGAGATTTTGATTGTGATTATTTCATTAAAATAGCATCTGATATACAGTGGGATGAAGTAATGGCATTACAAGACATAGATGAAATTACGAATATATAGACAACAAATATTGTCCGTGTGTTTGATGAATGCGCTCCAATGGTTAGAAAAAGAATAACAAGAAAGAAGGCCCCGAGAGATTCAAATGTGAAATACCTAAAAATAAAAAAAGAATAAGTCTAAACATGCCTATTTGTCTTTGAAATCTGAAGCAACGAGATACGCTTATTGTAGAGCTCGTAATGCATTAAATGTTGCTATACGTTCAGCAAAGAAAAAGTACTTTGCTACAAATCTGAACGTGAAAAATCCCAAAACATTCTGGTCGACATTGCGTGCTGATGGAGTATTGCGTTCCAGAAACATAAATAACCATTCTTTAACACCAGAAGATTTAAACCATTATTTCTCTACAATGGGTGGCAGCAGGAACATTAACAAAGATAAGTTGAAATTTTACAATAGTAACAAATGTGAAGGTATAACTTATGAGTTTTCTTTTGTTCCCGTTTCTGAAAGTAAAGTACAGGAGCTCATGAACAGTATAAAAAGTACTGCATTTGGTGTTGATGGGATATCCATTGAAATGGTCAGAGGTGTAAGTCCTTTCTGTATTAATGCTATTACTCATTTGATCAATATATCATTGACGTCAGGTAATTTTCCTCAAAATTGGAAACAGAGTTTGGTGGTTCCTCTCCCAAAAATACAAAATCCCTCTTCAGTTTCGGATTTTCGACCAATATCAATTCTTCCAGTCATTAAAAAAATTCTGGAGAAAGTGGTTTCGGAACAATTGGTGTCGCACTTGGAATCAGAAGGCTTGCTTCCAGAAACACAATCAGGTTTCCGAAAAGGATTTAGTACATCAACAGCACTCATCAATTTTGTTGATGACCTTCTTTCTGCTAAGGACAGTGGACTTGAAAGTTTGATAACTGCTTTAGATTTCTCACAAGCCTTCGATTCCGTAAGTTTTGAATTGATGTTGGCCAAACTTCGTTTTTACCACTTTGATGATAAATCAGTTCAGTGGTTTTCATCATATTTGCTTGGCAGAAGTCAAAGCACAAAAATTGATACTCAGTTATCTTCATCACTCTCTCGATCTTCTGGTGTCCCACAAGGCAGTTGTTTGGGACCAATATTATTCATTTTGTACACTGCAGATATGAAAGATCAGATGAATTATTGTGCTCTTCATTCATACGCCGATGATTCTCAGCTGTTACTATCTTTTCGGTCTGCTGAAATTGCAAAAGCTGTTAAACTCATTAATACTGACTTGGAGAGTGTAAGAAAATGGTCAGAAAATCATGGGCTTCTTCTCAACTCTAACAAGTGCTCCGTCTTGCATGTAAACGGAACATCATTGAGCAGCCAGCAAATGTATCGTAATTCTGATCAATTTGTTATGTTGGATGGAAAACCGCTGACCTCATGTACTTTTATGAAGATCCTTGGTGTCACTCTTGACTCCCAACTTGATTTTTCAAACCACTTAGAACATATATAGAAATGTTATCATCAAGCTGAAAACACTTTATAGGGTCAGTACAATTTTGCCCACTTCTTCCAAGTTAGAAATTGTCCGCTCAACAATCTTTCCTGGCATATATTATGCTCTGCCAGCTTTTGCTTGTTGTCTAACCCAGGAAAACATGAGAATTCTTGATAGGTTGCAGAATAGGGCACTGAGATTTGCTTACAATCTTAGAAAGTTTGAGCACATCAGTGACTACAGAATAATATCGGAAGTGCCATCTATTAGCTGCTACTCTGACTGGCAAACCGTTCAGCTGATCCACAAAGTTTTACTCACAGGAAAGCCCGAGTATCTAAGAAAGAAACTGGAGTATAGGCACGAAAAAAGAGAGCGCAGCTCTAGACAAGATGGTTGTTTGCATATGAAGAAGGTTCGATTAGAAACAGGGAAAAGGCCTTTAAATATTTTGGACCAAAAAAATATAATGCTTTACCACCAGTTGTAAGAACACTCAGCTGGTCAATTAAGAGTAAGGTTAAGAAAATTTTTTGTTAATTTGGCTTATGTATTTTAAATTTAAATTGTATTCACAATAATTATTTGTCATATATGTACAAAACTGTATTTTTAAAAAGGAGTTGTCTTGAAAAGCAGAGATTTGCATCTTTGAAGAACGCTCATAAATAAAGGCATTATTATTATTATTATTATCATTATATATATATATATATATATATATATATATATATATATATATATATATATGTGTGTGTGTGTGTGTGTGTGTCCGTGGTACTGATAACTTTTGAAGGGGACCTCCGATTTTGATGAAATTTGGTATGAAGGTGTAAGACCAGGTCTATTTTCATGAGTTCGCGAACCAGCATTGTCGGGTTATGGGAACGGGGTTTTATGGGGGTTTTTAATAGGTTTTTGGCATTTTTGGACCTAATTTTCAAAATTCATCAATTTTAACGAAAACCACTTAAAAGAGCTTAAAAAAACAAACAATTCAGTATTTTGAATCTTTAAAATAGCTTAACTGGTTATAGAGAAAATTCAAATCAAGTTTCCCATGTTATTCTTATGGGCAAATCTTTAAAAAGTTATATATTGCTTATTTATTAACATATCTTAATACAAAATTTTATGAACCTTCACTAGGTGGTGAGTAATTAATTAAGACTAGAGATCGCCTCCTGATCGAAATTCGACCAAAATTTCAGTTGATCTGGACCCAAGAAGTTTAAAAACACATTATAACTGAAACATCTGTTCTTCATGTTTTTCTAACAGTTGTTTTTACAACAGCTGTCTAATGATTCAATCAATTCTCCTACCTCCATAAGATTAACATTGGAACTTTGAAAGCCTGTGGGGCGTAGCCCTGGTGTCCGATGTGAATTAGAATGTGATTCTGCTCATCTACAGGACTATACCTTTCTAACGGTATGCGCGGATTTCTCCTACGATGTACACGAGCTGAGGAAAAAGGAGGAAATGAAACATGCTTGCGTATTAATATATAGATTTGATCAAAAACTAACATGGCAGCAAACCTACATGCTAAATCCCATGGTATTCCCATGGAAAATAAGTGTATAATGGGAGCAAGAGAGATGGAGATAATGAGGGCGTTCACAAGCATCCACCGCAAAGCGGTTTGTTTACATGTTTGCCTATCACGTGACAAATCCCACAAATAAAATGTCTGGAATTAGTCACGTGATTGCCAAAACGTAAACAAACCGCTTTTGCGGTGGATGAACGTGAACGCGTCCAATAAGGTATCTGTTCCTAATCAGCTGATCAGCTGTCTTCTGCATATTTGTCAAATTTGAAATGTTTATGTTGTTTTGTTATTTGCAAAGAAATCATTCCTTTTGCATGGAAGCTTTGGATGTGCACTTTTATCACTGTTAAAAAAGTTATTTAATGCAATATAAATATTAATATATAAATTATTAAATAAAAATACACCCCGTCACAGCAGACCTGCGTACTCAGCGAATTTCCTAATTAGTAATATTAATTTTGACCAGATAAACCTGTAAACCAAATGTCATCACATGCTCATAAATAGGGAAATAAATGTCGTCTCCTTATGATAAATAGAAAAGAGTATGTAGGTATGCTGCCATGGGGAACACCAAAAGTAGGTTTTTAGCATAAAAACAATTTATTTCAACCATATAAAGCCATATACTAAGTTTCATCAATATCTGTCCAATGCTAAAGGATTTTGCCTATTCTCCATATGATTAACATGGGAAAAGAGTATGCAGGTTTGCTGCCATGATAAGCATAAATACCCCCGTCGCAGCAGACCTGCGTACTCAGCGAATTTCCGATAGAATTTTGGTGTATTTTCTATTTCCCCATAAAATCCATGGGGATGAGAGTATGTAGGTTTGCCCCCATAATATGGGTTAAGTTGGTAAATATAAGTTGAATCCCACCTAGTGATTGTACATACCAAATTTTATAAGGTTATGGTGTTCTGTTTATTTTCCCCATAAACCCCATGGGGGTGAGTATGTAGGTTTGCCGCCATATGGGTTTTGTAAGAAAGTATAAGTTAAACCTTATCTAGATAATGTACATACCAAATTTGATTAAGTTATGTCAATAAATAAGCAAGATATAGGCTTTTCTTGATTTCCCATAAGAATAACATGGAAAACACATTTTTTTATTTTCCCCGTAACCAGTTATGCTAAGATAAAAATTCTAAATACCAAATTGTTTGTTTTTTAAGCTCTTTTAAATGGTTTCAGTTAAAATTGTTGAATTTTAAAAATTTAGGTCAAAAAATGCCAAAAACCCATTTTTAGCCCTCTTGAAACCCCATAAAACCCCGTTCCAATGGTCCGATCATTCTGGTTCGCGAACTCAACCTAGTAGATGCTGGCTTACACCCCTGTACCAAATTTCATCAAAATCGGAGGTTCCGTTCAAAAGTTATCGTGTTCACAGACACACACACACACACACATATATACAGGGTGTTTCAGAACTCCCTACCAATATTTTAGGGCATTGTTCCTGGGTTAAAAACATATCTAAATATCATATTTAAATTGTCCGGAAGTCTTAAGTTACTCACACAGCCGCCATTTTGTTTTTTACACATAAAAATTTTTATTTTCGTAACGGATGGTTGTATTCGGATCATATTTGGTATAAATCTTTATCATACCAATATACAATTCCAAGAAAAAAATTAATTTTTTCCATTGTATATTTTCAAAATGGCGGCCATTTTAAATTTTCAAACTCAAATATCTCAAAATCGGTTAATTTTATAAAACTTTTACAAGACACAAAAAAGTTGCCAAATTAAATTACCTAACCAATGGTACCAAGTTTGTAAGGATCTGACAACAAATAACGGAGTTATTGCGAATTTTCTTCATAAAAACATTGATTTTGCTGTTAAAATGGAATTATTTGCATTAAATTCAATGCAAAATCCATGTTTTTATGAAGAAAAATCACAATAACTCCGTTATTTGTTATTCGATCCTTACAAACTTGGTACCATTGGTTAGATAATTTAATTTGGCAACTTTTTTGTGTCTTGTAATATTTTTATAAAATTTACCGATTTTGAGATATTTAAGTTTGAAAATTTAAAATGGCCGCCATTTTGAAAATATACAATGGAAAAAATTAATTTTTTTCTTGGAATTGTATATTGGTATGATAAAGATTTATACCAAATATGATCCGAATACAGCCATCCGTTACGGAAATAAAAATTTTTATGTGTAAAAAACAAAATGGCGGCTGTGTGAGTAACTTATGACTTCCGGACAATTTAAATATGATATTTAGATATGTTTTTAACCCAGGAACAATGCCCTAAAATATTGGTAGGGAGTTCTGAAACACCCTGTATATATATATATATATATATATATATATATATATATATATATATATATATATCAATTTGAACGAACGGTGTTTTTGGCTTCTAGGGACCTCAAAACGAAAAAGTATCATGGTCCCGGGCTTAGGTCTTACCGTGACTACTACCGTAATAGCGCATTCCCTATAGGGAAATTCGCTAATAATTTACCCAGAAATATAATGCCATTAAATATATTATATTTCCTTGTAAAGATTATTAATTATATAAGATAGCCACAAAGTTCTTTGATGTTGAAACAATAATTCTTTGGAAATTCGCCGAGTACGCAGGTCTGCTGCGACGGGGGTTATTAATTTGTTAACAGTTAGGCATGAAATTTAATAACTTAAATGGCAAATACTGTATAGACCCCACATCTTCAGAGAAGTTGGTCTACCATACGATTTAACACGTGCGGCTGATAGTTTTTGGCACTAAGGTCAAAAGATTTTAATATGTGATGTGAGCCATTCATCAGGACAATGTGACGTATAGCTTCATTAGTAATATGCTGATGTTTACTCAAGCGGCCTAATCAACTGTTGTCGGGAACCTAGTGATAGGCTAAGAGGTTATCAAAGGCACTTTGAGCCACACCCTCGAGGACGATCGGCAGACTTTGGCATCAGGGAAACCGCGCGTATCTTGTGGGAAAAACTGTCGATAAAGATGATTTTGATAAGAGGAAAATTTTTATGGGGCTTTGAAATGTCGAGAGGTTTAATGTAAGTTCTACAGTATACTACTAATGGCGTAGAAAAAGCAGGGGAGAGCGGGGCAAGACGGGGTTGAGGGCAAGACGGGGTTTTACATTTTTTTGCTCCGGCACATGTCACAGTATATCGGCAAATAGTTGAACTAATAGCCTGTTGCCATGTGAATGTCTGATAGTGCTACCAGCCATTTTGAGCAGACCGTCCCGAGAATATGGATTTAAATGTGTTTTTATGATGTGACGATCTAATTTTCTGTCAGTCTTGAACGTGAAAAGAATAGACACCTGTTTTTTCTGGTGTTATTGATTATTATTATTGAGTAAGGTACTTTTTTAGGAATGCATCAATGCATACTATAACCTAGAGGAATATATCCTTGTAGTATTAAATCAATCTAACCTAAAACTTGTCCTTGGGGGCAAGACGGGGTATTTAGAAGGAGGGCAAGATGGGATGTACAATTTAAATGGTGTTCATTTTAAATGTTATCGACTTTGGTATTTATAAAAATTATTTATTTAACAATAGGCCTATTGCCAAAAAGGTCAAATTAGCAAGACTCTTATTTGTATTTAGTTTTTCGAGTAAGCTCAGGTTTAATCTTTGATTAAGCTTATCAATAATTTTGTTTGATTAATTTTTTAAGGTAAATATAACATTATTTAGTGTTGAGACAGTGCTTTTTTATAGGTACAGTATAAACAATAAATATTTTTAAAAGGTAAATCAGTTTTTATTTAGCAATTAAACCCTTTTCCTTTTTATAGTATTGAGCTACCCCATCTTGCCCTCACTATAGGGTAAGATGGGGTACTTGGTAAACCTTTAGAAATTTTTTTTTATTAGTGTTAATACTTTTTATTTTTTTGTTCAAAATTTTTTATTGACTCTATAGATACTGCAGTTTTAATTGAAATATGTAGTATGTTTATTGAGGTTTTCATAACGCAACAAAAAAATATTAAGTGCTTAAGTACCCCGTCTTGCCCCACCTTCCCATATTGTTGAAATATGATGTTAACAGATAATTGAACATAGGAAAACAAAATATTGTGAAAGTCATTCTTTTCAGGAATGTCGTTTTTCTTCGATGACTATATGGCCTATTTTAGGGAACCATCTGGCAGATAATTTCTCTCGCAGGTAACTTTTAATTCTCCGTAGTCAGTGACAGCAACACTTAAATAAATCATAATATTTAGGTAGGGACCGTCCCCTACAATCATAAAACTGAAGTCTACCTGGGGGCCGAGGGCCGAGCATTTGCTATATAGGTAAACTTATACAAATCTTAGTAGTAATATCAGTGACAGTGCGCTAAAATGCAATAGGTATCAAAAAGTGCAAAAAGACTTAGTTCTATTCAAGACGAGTTCGTTCGCTCCATTCACTTGCCTTTCAGACTGTTTGTAGACCCATAGGTGCTGAACTCTGGTGTATATATTTATTGAATCACATGAATATGTAACATGTGGATTCTACTTCTATATGGTTATAATTGCTTCTATGGTAATACAAGCTAATTTCATGTTACTAATTCTTTTACTAGGCCTATTTTGAGATTAAATATAAATTCTCAAAATTGCTTGGTTGTTTTATCTTTTTACTTTTATTTATAAAAACGTTAAGAATCACGAGTATAAAGTGAAATTTAAAAAAAAGAATTGTGTTTTGATTACATTAGCATTGAGCTCATTCACAAGCATCCACATTAAAGAGGTTTGTTTACGTTTTTGACTATCACGTGACAAATTAAAGACACTTTATTTGTAGTAATTGTCTCGTGATAGACAAAAAAACATAAACAAACCTCTTTGCGGTGGATGTAGGCTACGTGAACGATCCTATTAGGAGGGGGCTAAAGGGTCAGTCCTATATAGTGGACGTTGCTGTCACTACCTAAATACCTTTCGCATTGTTTACAAGCATACTGAGGGGATGACTGACTGAGCGTGAGAAACAATATCTATGTAGCTTATAGTATATTCTGTGTGAAACACTGCGTACAAAGAAACGCCGCTGCACTTCACTACCGGTACATGTGAGACTCATTCGGCCATTCAGGTAGATGATGGTAAAGAAGGAGATTTGGCCACAGAAAGTAGGAATGGCATGTAGATATGTAGTGGCTTAACAAACCCAAAAATCAAAAAAATCATGATAGAACATTTTTTATAATTTTTTAAAAGTATAGAATGTGAATATGCATAGCCAGGGCCGAATTTTTGTAACACCCTGGTATAAACAAATAATAAACGTTATTTTGCTTAAACCAAGCGGACATTGATGTTTTAAGTTGCAAAAAATATGAAATTCAGTAATTTTTCCTTACAAGCAATATCAATCTTTTGGAGTTAATCTTTTCCGTCAGTTTTTGATTGACTTATTCGTCGAAGTTGTTTATCCTACTCAAATTGCACCAAAGGTATCATTAGAATGGCATTGTTAAAAGTCCTAGTGGATTCTATAGGTCATTATTTTCCATCGACAATCTAGGTCCATCATCGAAGCAATGTAGAATGTGTCAAACCGGCGCGTATAATAAGGGACTTTGGACCAATAAAGAATGCTAAGATAAACACATTTTGTTTGTACTTTAAACTTTTACGCCCACTATCTTCTCCCCTGACCTTTAAGATTCACATGTCCGTTATATTCTTTTTATTAATATTAAAACTATGAGTTCTTGAAAACAGCCTTTAAACTATTGGCTATCACGTTCAAAGTAAGGTTGAATAATTGTTTTGTTTGTTTTTTTTTTTTTTTTTTTTTTTTTACATTAACAACCCCTTGATATTGATCAAAACCCCAATTTTCTTAAGCCATCTTTATCAAAGTTAGTACATTATACAGAGTGTCCCAAAATGAACGACCCAAACTTCATCAGTATATTCCTTGGACCAAAACAAAATAATTTTATTTTTTAAAGCGTTGATGCCTTTAGATATTTCTAAAAGAACTACTTACGTAGAGGCCTGAAGATATCAAATGTAATAATTTGTTTCATGCTGTATATGTGTTTCAAGTGAGTTAGGTACCACCCATTTTCAGCCGCAAATCATCCAATCAAAATATTAAAATAGTTTGACATCCATCGATTAAAATGGGCTTTAATAGAATAATAGAATTATTTTTAACTAGGTATACAATGCAGTTGTCTGCTTGCAATATTGAGCGGAGCGACTATTTTTTAAATCAATAATAGCAAATGTTTTAGAGGTAATTCAAGTGAGCTCGTTCGCTACGCTCACTCGCCATCAGGGTTTGGCTCGTTCGCTGCGCTCACTCGCCGTCAACTTAGTTCGTTCGCTGCGCTCACTCACCTTTTGGGGGCTCATTCGCTGCACACACTCGTCGCCAGATTTAGGTTGTTCGCTGCGCTTACTCGCCACAAGTCTGCAATACTCTAATAATTTTTTACTACGTAGGTTTGCTGCGAAGAGGTATTATATGTTTACAAGATATTAAATGGTGCTTCTTCCAAGATTTGCACCTCCTCTCCGTAGACGTGGCATTTCATTCACGTACAGAGGTAAACAAACCACTAAATTAAACAAAACAACAATTTCACATAAAATTACTGTATTTACAAACAGCTGATAGTAACAGTTTGCAGTTAAATTTGATCCTTATAACAGCTGTATAATCAACACACAGTAAACAAACCAAATAAAATATTTTTCCCATTAAAATAACATGGTAACTTTAAAGGGCCGTAGGGCAGAACCCTTATGTCCGATTTGGACCATTTCAGATTTATACCTTCCCATAGATGGTTACTATGACCGAGCAAAATTTCGTGAGGATCACTCCAGCCGTTCAGGAGGAGTACTTGTAAATAAAAAGCCAGAGTGTAGTATAGGAGCTTCGCTCGCTCCGCTCAATTATGGAAGTTTTGAGTAATAAGATGGGTGGTGATTCACTAGAAACATAATAGGCATGAAATAAATTAGCAAATTTGATATTTTCAGTCCACAACGTAAGTAGTTTTCGATAAACCAAATCATGTAAATTACTGGTCATATCTTGCTTAGTTTTCGTCTGCCTGTGTGCAGGTGTTTTTCATTACTTTGGTTTGTGGTAAAGATGTCAAATTGAAACTTAGTCCTTTATTTAAAACAGTTAGTTACATTTTAACTAGACATTACAAAATTATTTGACTTCCAGTTTAATTTGTCGACCATTTAAAATTTTCAAATTTCAACTCAAAAATTTTAAATTTAAAAAATTGCAAAACATTTACTAAACAAAACTGTAACATTTAATTTATGGAACAACAATACAATCAGAAACACTTTACATCAAAATAACTCTTTAAATGAGTGTTGTATTAAGGAAAGTTATGTTAATTTTAAATTTTCCATCAACAATTATTAGTACGCCAAGTTTTTTTTTTTTTTTTTTTTTTTTTTTTTGTAATGGAAACTCCTCCTAAAATTGTTAACATATTTTCAATTTTTTGTGTTGTTGAATAGGGCTTGGACTGTAGTTGTTTCTAGTTTTTCAGCCAAAAATTATGATTAACGTATTTAAAACAAAGGCACTATCCATCTTTGAAATTTGAAAATTTCTCATTAGAGTAACCTTGGGTTTTGGTTGATCATTTTATACCTCTGTATAGCTGTAAATAACGTGTGTTATTGGGTGATTACTGGTAATCACAATATTGCTTGCCGCCCCCCCCCCCCCCGCCAACCCGTTTCCCATCATCCCTCCGACACCCCGCGCCAACGGCACTGGAGATAAGAAATAATATTCTATCTATCTATAAATATAAATAAAAAATGTGCTGGTAGGCCTAATTGAAAGTTAAATTTTCAAACTTTCTAGGTCGATCTTTCCCGGGAGAGCTGCTTGGATTGCCCGCTCTACAATCCAATGATTAGTTGTCAGTCATATTTTATCTTTTTGGTCTGGAGTTAAGGTCTACCTGAGCCCGAACGACGTTACCGAATGCCGCCTCGCGGCCGTAGCGCTAGGCGAGTTTAATGGCTGCAGAGGTTTACGGAAATCGTGTTTTAAAATTAACTAATTAAGATAAATATTGACTCTTAACTTTTTCTAAAAGTAGAAAGAATTATCTCGTCTTCTCTGGTTATTTTTAAGTAAACTTTATAATTTCAGCTATAACTGTCTATTAAAATAATCTGTTTTCTAGATTTTTTAAGCTTATTTAACTTTACAATCTGTTCTAAATCAAGTTGAACAATAAGTAAATATCATATACGAGAAAGAGTAGGCTAATTAACAGTAAAACCTAAACTAGCCGCTAACAGAAAAGTTCACAAAAATTTATATTCAAATCTAAAAGGCAAGTCCAAAATTGAAGATCTTTTTAGCCTGTAGACAAAAACTGAAGTTTTCTATTAGTTTTGATGAAATTTCGTCTTTAACCTTGGTTATAGCTCTAGGCTGCATTTAGAAAAAGATAAAATAATTCTAAGAAACTCTTGCATTTGCATCGAAAAAAAACAGAATATTTGAGACAGTTATAGCTGAAATTAGAAATTTTATTAAAAAATTTTTAAACCAGAGAAGACGAGATCCGTCTTTTTACTTTCAAAAATAGTTTTTTTTGGGAAACCCAAAATATTAATGCCGCCGTCCGATTTTCAAACGGTGTTTGGAATAACCCAAAACACTGTCTTTTAAATAGTATTATTAATTTTAAAACATACGGCATACCTAGCAGTTTAAACGAAATATATCTACATAAGCTTATTTTACAAACACGTTTTATTAACAACAGTAAGGTTAGTCTACTGCACTTAAACGCCGATTTTTCAATACTTAAACAGCCTTTAACATATAGTATGTATTACTTTCAAATTTTATGTTAAACATTTCTTCAAATAAAATAGTTCCTTAAACAAAGAATCGTTTAAATAAAAGTATGATTCCTACTGACAAAAGACTTATAGGCTGTTTACAAATTGCAAGTAAGATTGCTGTTAACAGAGTTTGGCGGCGGTCAACGTTTAGTCGTTTTACCTTAGGCCTACAATGAAATGCATAAAAATGTCTTAATCATAGCTCTTGCTCTTATTTCCTCAAGAATCATAAATCATCAAATTGTTTCAAAGAGAAACACCAACAAACGACAACTGACACTACCAAACCAAACTAAATACTCCAGATGCAAATCGCAAGTGAAAAATGAAGCGTCTTTAAACATCAAAAATATCAATCCTATCGAATATATTTATTCGAATTATGAGAATATCGTATCCACAAGTCATCGCTTATAACTATCCACAATTCGTGACCTCCAAGTAGCTGGATTACAGGACGTCGCCACCGTCCCAGTCTGTATGCCTATGATGAATAATGCAGAATGCGCGAAATCTCGTTTACAGATTTAATTTGTTTTAGATTATGTTGTTTTAAATTTTTAAGATAACTTTTGTCAATAATTACTGATTCTGAACTAAGTTGTTTTTACAAGCTTTTTATACCGTACAGTAGGCTACTGAAATATGTTGCCTGATATGTAAACGTATCATTTTACTAATTTGTATGTATCTTTTCTATTCAGTTTCTAGCTTTACATAACAGTTATTTCTCCTGCACATCACAATGTAGGCTTACCGATAGTCAATGAAATGTACAAAACCAATTACAACAATCCTATGATACGAGGAGTGTCTGGAGGGTTGTGTGTTCCACGATCTCGAAGTCTAGCGGGTAGATTTTGCTTAAACTTTGCATTTAAGTGTGTTTTGGCCCAAAAATAAATTTAAAAACAGCCTCAACACAAGGAAAAATAATTTTTTTTCTAAAATTAAGTTTAAAAATCATTATTTTTAAATTGCTTTTTTTGCTATCTTGGTAACGAAATAACTACTAAAAGTAAACAAAAATACAGATTAATTTCAAGCAGTTTTTTTTAACAGCTGTTAACTGTGAAGAGTCTGGTGTAAATTTAATATTTTGATTACTATAACTCTAACAAAAGTGAAATAAAATCAACCACCAATTCTAGGTTAGCCTGGTACTTAGCCTTATATGAGGATTCCAGCTTTGCAACGAAGTATTCTACAGACTTACCTGTCGCTTCAACCTGATACACCTCGCAGCTGCTGAGGTTGACCCGAGGTCACGTGACGGGGTCTGACATGAGCGCCACGCCCGCCCCACTGGCCTGCCGCTGGGCTGCGGGGAGGTTTGTTTTTGTTTACAATCGCCACGACGCCTCTGGGTCCAAGTCTCACGACAAGCCGGTCCAAAGTTTCCACAATTCTTCCTCCGTAGTTTCCGTTAGACTTTCCCCGACAATATTTACAGTCCGAAAGAGTTGTCAATGTCAATACAAAAAAGTGTGGAAAATTTAGTCATAATAACCGCAGTCTTAAAACTGTTGGATTACTTTTTATGAAGTTTAGTATATCGACTGAAAAGAGTAACTTAAAACATTCCATGTATTTTGTATGGGTTACAAGTTAAAAGTATTGCATTACTTGGGTTAACAAATTTTAATAAATCAAACCGCTTGGACGTATACCCTAACACTGTATAGGCCTTAAAGTTCGACGTGACATTTGATTTTTGATGCTAAAGTCTAATGTTTTTGGTAAAACATTAACGTTTCCTACCCTACGTGTACAGTAATCATGTACGAGACCTAATAAAGATAATTTTTTTAGATGAGGCTACTGAAATCTTTGTAACTTTTTTTACATTTCCACCAATGATCCATTTATTTATAAATAAATAAATTCTTAATCGTTAAAAGCTGGCGACAAAACCCCCGAGGAAGATAAAATTTGACAATTTGAAAATATTTTTAGCGTTATAGACGGGTTTCCTTTATTTTAAGTTTGATTTTATGTGACTCCTAAATAGACACTTTTTTACAAAACTTATGTATTATACAAGGTAGTAAAATGGCAAACTAAAAGAGTTATTTTGTAAATATTTGAAGGACACACATCACTTTCCGTTCTAAGAAAATAACCATGGAATTATGCATATTTTTCACAGAATAATCAGTGTTTATATAGTTTGAAACGAATGTCGTTCCATCTTATTACGTATACAGTATGTTACTTCAGCTATGTCACTAAAATTAATTAATTATTTGTTTATAAAATTAAATAATTTCGTAAAAATATGAAAAAAAACTCTACCCATACATCAGTATAGAGAAAAATCTCGAATAGTATCATTGGTATGTGTTTACGATGAAAATAAACATTGACTATGGACCGGCTGTTATCAGCGCCTGGCGTGACCTTTGTCCCGATGATAAGGAGACGAGCCCCCAGACTTGGACCTGGCTTATCACTCCGACTTGCAACTTATAAGAACGACTGATAACGCTGACCCACCTCCGTCCTACTGATAACAGCAACGTATATTTTTGGATTCGCTAAAATTAGGTAATGAACGAGTACACATCCTTCGATTGGAGATTAAACTAGCTTATTCAATTCTTCTCGTAATCGGATGCAATCGTTCCTTAATAAAAAAAGTAATAGTTTTTTAAGCAATAGGCTAATAAAAGTTCTGCCTCTTAGTTGCAAAAAAGTAAGGCGTAATCACCACTGGGATGGGATTGCAGTATAATGATCCAGTGAGTAGTATGGGTTATTGACAGGATCCAGTGAGTAGTGTGGGTATGAACAAGTGCTCTACTCATTCGAGTTGCATCAAGTCGTAAGGGAGAGTATTAGGAGATAAAAAATTAAAATAATAACACCCCTTATACCTCGGTGTCCTTTTGAAGACAAACTAAAATTGCTCATTCGTTTGTTTGCTCAAACATATATTCATTTTACTAGTCTTCCGTAACCTTTTTTTTACTTTATTAAAACTGACTGGGTAGCTGAGTGGATAAAGTGGTAGTCTTTGAATCCAACGGATCGAGTCGTTGGAGACTGTTCGAGCCTAATGAGAAAAGTTAGTAGCTTTTTAAAGGTTTGATACCTGGACCCCGTTGTCATTTATTTGTCATTGAGCTATTATTTTTTATATTATATCTAACAACAGGTCGACGTTAAATAGTAACAAGACCGGGGTTTTTTATTGTCCCCCATAAAAATGTTAAACAAATGCCAAAGACGTAGAAATACACAACATTTTTTTTTTATAAAAACGTTAATTTCCACAACTTTAAACTAAAGTTCCTTCTTCCTGGGGGCAAATAATGAGATTTGAACATGGTTTTGTGATTAAGTTTCAAGGTCTACAACAAATTTGTTTGTCAACTAAAACTACCCAATCTTCCTAGGGTAACAGAATGGCCCACTAATTCTATAAACAACAAATTAGGTACGTATGCTTGCCTTTTAAATTATTTTTATTCTTTACAATTTAATTTTCTAGTTTGATGAAAAATCGACTCATCGGTAAGAAGTCAATCACAAGTAGGAATAAACTTCAAGCAAACTTATCTTTGATTTAAAATACTAATATTGATTTGCTATAGCCTACTTAGGTTAAATCATATGCTCGGGGTTTGTGAAGCAATTAATGCCAACCGTCAAAAGTATAATGATTATTTAAAAACCGTATCACTGGGTGTAATCACTTTTAATTATACTAGGCCTGCAAATCATTTTAAAACCGTAAAAGCTCACTTTATTTGAGGATTTTCTGAAGAAAAACATAGTCTGTAGTGGACAACAACCTTAAACATGAGACATTTTTAAAATTTTCATTATATATTTTTTTGTTATATAATATTAAATTAAAATTATTATCAGCATACAAACTAAATTACTCGATTTCGTGACTATTTCCTGTTGAACATTGTAGGAACATGCAAAGTTCTAGAAATAAATATGAACTGCAATTTTTATAAAGGTCTTTTATAGAATCAGGCTACCATCGACGAACTGGTTAAGCCAAAGCCATTGCACTACTCACCATACTACAGTTTATGTAGGCCTATAGGCCATTGCTGAAGTAGTTGAGAGGAAATTGCAGATTGAAAGGTGGACTATAAAGAAAAGTTTTTGATTGAAAGAGCTGAATTTAGTGCCAATTTGTTTTAACATCATCATCACTCATCAACATACTTTGTTTACTGTTTATTTATCGTAGTATTTATATAGTAATTTTAATTTATATGATACTGTAGTTATACTTTTTATCTATATATTAATAGGCAAGCATGTTTCTTTTCCTTCTTTTCCCCAACTTGTGCACATCGTAGGAGAAATCCGTGCATATACAGTTAGAAAGGTACCTCCTGTAGATGAGCAGAATCCTATTATAATTCAAATCTGAATCGAAATCTAGGGCCTACAGGCTTTTAAAATTTCAATTTTAGTTGTATGGTAGAAGAATTGATTGAATCACTAAAATGTTGTAATTACAAAAGCTAGCAAGAACACACGTTTCAGTCGTAAAACCATTTTAAAAATAATTGGATCCACATTAAGGGGATCCGCCACTATCTCCGGCTGATTTTTTTATTTTTTTGACATTTTTCAAAATTGAGGTTTTTAGAATCAGCATTTAATAGTGAACATGTGTATGCAATTTTATGCCAATCTGAATATTTTTTCATGATATAATTTATATAAATGTAAAAAATGCGCGAATCACAATTTCGCGAATTTTCAACATAACTTATGCATTTTTATTTATTTGCCACATTATTTTTATATTTTTTACTTTTGTATATTATAATTTTATAATGAGAAGGGTGTATTGTTGGTAAAAATATATGGCTTTGGTAGATTTAGAATCATAAAGTCATATATTTTTTATTTATTTATTTATTTATTCACGGCAAACACCATTTTACAAAACAATATACATAATTAAACATTTTTTTTTTTTTTTTTTTTTTTTTTTTTTTTTGAGGGAGAGGCGGAAAAATGCATTACGCACACAGGTGGCCAGCCTGTAGTGTGGGGCTCCCCTAAAAAACGGGTTTACCCACTAAAAAACCTCCTCTACTCTTTTAGGAATCTAACCTGGAATTGTTTATCACATTACGTCAGGCTAGGCCTAAATTTGGCTTACGCCCGTCGGGCTCGCTCCTTATCCAGCCGCTCTATCAAGGGATCTGGGCCACTTCGCGGTCCAGATCGGTTTTCTTTTCCAGGAGGATGCCCCGGACGAACTGTGACAAACAATCCCAGTTGCCCTCATCCTCCAAAATCTTTTGGCAGACCGAGTCCACCGAAAATGCACCAAATATTTGTGTGGCCTCCAGGCGGGGCCCTTCCCAACGGGGACATCGGAAGAATGTGTGTTCCGCATCGTCGGGAACACCCGGGCAATAAATGCAGTCCGGTGAACCGGTCTTTCCCATCCGGTTCAGGTACGACCGAAAATAGCCGTGACCTGTCAAAAATTGGGTCAGGTAGTAGTCCACCTCCCCATGCCGCCGTTCCACCCATGGTTGGACCTGCTTGATAAGTCGCGCAGTCCATCGTCCTCGGGTGTCGTGCTCCCAGCTGTGTTGCCACTGCTGGAAGGTTCGGGAGCGCTCTTCTGTTCTTGCCGTGTCCTTGCCGATCTCGCCTTGTCTCTGATAAATCGCTTTCCTCTCCCCTGCCAAGAGCTTGACAGGGATGACTCCGGCGACCACCAGGACGGCAGGCTCGGACACTGTCCGGTAGGCGGAACACACCCTGAGCGCGGCTTGACGCTGAACCCGGGCGAGTCGCAGCCTGTAGCACTCCTTATCTAGAGCGCCTGCCCACACCTCTGCCCCGTAAAGGAGCACGGACTGGACCGCGGACATCAACAGACGTCTTCTGCTGGATCGGGGACCCCCGACATTGGCCATCAGCCTACTAAGGTGAGTAACTACCTTAGCGGCCTTGTCCGCCGTACGGAAGATCTGATCCCTCCAGCTTAACTTGGTGTCCACCATAACCCCAAGGTATTTGGCGGCACGAGTTGATGTGACCACCTCCCTTCCCACTCTAAACGGGACGACGGTGTCGATCCTCTTCTTCGTGAGAATCACGATCTCCGTCTTACTAAGAGCAAGCGAGAGACCGTGATCGGACATCCAGTTGTTGACAACCCGCATAACTCGGTTCAACTTTAGTTGGGCCAGCTCAACGTTGCGTGCAGCAATGAGAGCTGCGACGTCATCGGCGTACCCAACCAAAGTGGTTTCCTCAGGCATCTCGGACCTCAGGAGGCTGTCATAGGCAACGTTCCAGAGATCCGGGCCGAGTATTGAACCTTGTGCGGCACCAGAAGTGACTTCCATCGTCCGCGTTCCGTCCCTTGTGTCATAGATCAGGCTTCGAGAGCGTAGATAATCCTCGATGAGCCGCAACAGATATGCAGGAATACGAAAGGTGTTGCGAAGCGCATCCAACATATCGACCCACCTCGCCGAGTTGAAGGCATTCTTGACATCAAGCGTAACAAGAAGCACTACTCGGCGGGAGAAATGGTTGTGGCTCTCGGCTCTCTCCACAGCTCTCTGAACTTCGGTGACAGCGTCGATCGTTGACCGTCCCTTTCTGAAGCCGTACTGACGGGGGCATAAGTCCCCGGCAGCTTCCACGGCAGAAGTCAGGCGGGAACGGATCAGCTTCTCGAACAGCTTCCCAGCCGTGTCCAACATGCAGAGAGGCCTGTGGGACGACGGCAGTTCGGGATCACCTTTGCCCTTGCTGATCAGTACAAGCCTGGCTGTTTTCCAGGGAGCCGGAAACACCCCTTCTACCAAACAGGCATTGTACATTCTCAACAACAAGTCAGCGTTAATTGAAAATACTTTCTTTAAAGCCTCACTGGGAATCCCGTCCGGGCCAGGAGCCTTGTTGCTCTTCAGGGAGAGAACGGAGGTTTCCAGCTCCTCGAAAGTGAAGAGTGGAACGTCCTCTACCCGTCCGAAGTCAACCAGCGGTCGCTGTGGATGTTCAGGAAACAACGCAGCGACGATCCTCCCCATGGTGGCGCCCTCCATGATGGAAGGTGGAGAGCGGGCGCCGAGTTTCTGTGTTACAAGTTTGTAACCCAGGCCCCACGGGTCGGAGTCAACGTCGTCACGAAGTCTCCTCCAGCTATTCGCCTTGCTCCTGTTTATCGCCTGGCGGAGAGATTTTCTCGCAGCTTTATAGGCCTCCGACTTACGAACTCTGTCTGCGGGAATTCTCGCTCTTGTGGCGGCTCGTCTAGTTCTTAAACATGTTCTTCTGAGTTCCGCAATCTCTTCAGTCCACCAGTAAACGGGTTGTTTGTCGCGTCGGGGTTTCCTTCGCGGCATAGACTGGTCGCAGGCCGAGACGATCAGTTCCATCGTGGATGTTACTAGTGCCTCGGCCCCAGCCTCACCAGGATTCCCCTGTGCTCCCCGAGAGATGACTTCGGTGAACTTGACCACGTCCAGTTTGTTGGTGTTCCACCGGCGTGGCCCTTCCCGAAATGCGGAAACTCGACGATTTGCCTGATCATGCAGGTCAAAAACGATGTATTGGTGGTCGCTACCCGTGTAGTCCTCCACAACCCTCCAGCCTGAGATCCTCGGAAGGAGCGACTCAGACGCAAAGGTGACGTCGGGGATCGTGCCTCTCTGCCCGGGGCGCCGAAAAGTAGGTGTGTCGCCCTGGTTGAGGACGACAAGACCGGCCCTGGCGATGAAATCCAGGATGTATTTCCCCCGGGAGCTGGTAGAGGGCATTCCCCACTCGACGGCCCTGGCGTTGAAATCGCCACCAACGACGACATGCCCGGTGGTGCCAAGAACGCACTCCTCTAGGCTATCTATCTTGTCGCGGAAGTCCTGGACGGCCTCGTTGGGTGTGAGGTAGCAACTGAAGATAGTCACGTCCCTACACCGAACCCAGACGAATCCTCGGCCGCGCCCGTGACTCCGCACCAAAACATCTCGTGTATTACGTGCCCAAAATGCAGCAGTACCGAGGCTGTCCGAGATCCAAATGTTTGGGTCTCTGTCCCGATACTGTTCACTGATAAGGAGCGCGTCAGCACCAAGTTCTCGGGCGAGCTGATCTAGAAGGTTATCAGCTCCCCAGGATCTATGAAGGTTGGCCTGGAGGATGCGAATTACCGGCCGCTGCCTTTTGCCTGTTCAAGTGCGGCTCTGAAGGCACCGCACTGACCAGACCCGGGTAAGTGACCGAGGGCACTGGAGCCTGAATCCTTGCAGAGGAAGCAGGAGGGGCTCGAGGAACATTCCTTACGTTTGTGGCCTTGGCTTCCACACTGGAAGCAGTTGGCACTCCTGTCGGGCCCTTTACAGTTTCGGGAGGAGTGGCCGAAACCGAGACAGCGGAAGCATCTCGAAACTACCACCCTCCGTTTGAGCCTGCAACTAACCCAACCAACTCTGAGGTGCTGAAGGCTAAGCAGCTTATTGGCGTGCTTTTCGCTCATCTCAGCAACAGCCATCCGGAGTTGACTTCGGTTAGGCTTTGTCAGCCATACCCTCACTCCATCGGCCGGTATCTCCGGGAGTGCCACCTGGATCGCACGGGTCACCTCATCTTCGGTGGAGAGGACATCAAGGTCCCGAATCTCGACCGAACACTTCGGTTCTAGGGCCTTGATGGAGCCTTTGTCCCCAAGTGCAGTCTTGAGGGAAGCGGCAAAACCGATCTTGTCACTCGACTTCCCCAGTTCGAGGAGGACATCCCCGTTCTGGGTTCGCCGAATAGACTTGATAACGGTGTCGGTCTCTTCCGGTTTGGCCTGCGATCTAATCTGACCCAGAACATCGGCAAAAGATCGCCCCCCTAAGGGCTTGATCAAGATTGCCTCCGTCCTGGGCTTCTTAGGCCTGGGTTGTTTAGGCTTTCTGACAGACTTGCCAGAGGCCTCCCCAACCAGGTTTGAGACTTGCGTCCGCTCCACCCTCGACGCACTTTTCGAAGCTGCCTCCGCTTGCTTCTGCCTCCTCCTTTCTTTCTTAGACAGGCGCGTCTTCCAGCCCCCCAAAGGTGTTGAGGCAGAGTTTGCTGCCAAGGCAGGATTAGCCGCCGGAGCAGGAACCTCTGCAGGAGTAGCCGCTGGAATCACGGCAGCGCCCGGGGCGGATTCAGTAGCCTGGACAGGAGATGTCTGCGATGCCGCAGTGACAAAAACCGGTCTCGGCACTGAGTCCACCTCAATAAGCTCAGGGCTTCCCGGCGAAGAACCGCTCTGCCTCTTCTTTCGCTTTCTGGCTTGAGTCTGGGACTCAGCCAGATGAGCTTGAGGTGAAGCAGAGATGACTCGGTTCGTGACATCGCGCTCCTGCAGGAGCGCGATAATTAAACATTAATAACATAAAAAATAGTATTAATAAATGGTCAGCTCAAAAATGACAACTTAAAGACTAGAATGGCAATAGGAAAAGACAATAAGGAGGTTAAAGTTGACATATCAATTTTGGTTGACAAATACGAGCAAATGCAATGAGAAATATGAATACATACAAAAATACAATATGAAATACAAACAAATGCTTAATAAATAAACTAACTTAAATGGACATGATACAAGGTAATTAGAATCTATATCAAGCAGTCCGTACAGAACGTTCATTCGAGATCAGCCACCCATGACAGGACACGATTGCGGAAAGACTGGAGAGACGGTCCAAAGAACTCCAACTTTGAATAGTTTCCCAGGCGCATCAAACGGGGCACCGTGCTGTTGTAGCTGTATGAGGTGGAGAAGTGGTGCTTAGCAAAAGTTTGCATCTGACGAGTTCTAGCCGGGACGTGTAGATCAATCAGTTGGAGCAGTTCAGGACAATCGATTAGCCCGTTAACGACCTTGTATAGAAAGATCAGGTCCAGGGCAATTCTGCGAGGAGTAAGTTGCACGACTTGGTATTGCAAGGCCATCTCAAATGGGTTCACATCAATAAATTTGATACCACTCCTCACCCCCAGCAAGCGTAGGAAGCGTTTTTGGACTAGGTTAAGGGAGTCACAATGGCCTGTCTGGTGGGGGGACCAAATAACTGAGCCATACTCCAGAATAGGACGGAAGTAGTAATGCCGGTCACTTGAGTTCTAACATGGGCTCTTATGGGGAGTAGGGTTCCCGGGGATCGGGCACAAAAAACGGGGTGCGCATGCGCCAATTTTTTTCTGTGACGTCATGGTGACGTCACCAAGATGGCGGCGTCTTTTTTCTGTGACGTCAGCTGTTTTTTTTGTCACGTCATGGCGGCGCTCTTTTTTTGTGACGTCATCAAGATGGCGGCTCCCGCCAATTTGACGCCAGCTGTTTTTTCTGTGACGTCATGGCGGCGTCTTTTTTGTGACATGATGGCGGCGTTTGCGCCAATTTTGCCTAATTTTCGCGCCAATCGTCAGCCGTCAACTATATAAAGTGTACACAATACTATATAAAGTTTAGAATATGTAAAATGATGTACAACACCCAAATAAAGTGCATATTATACTATATAAAGTGAAAAACATGAAAATTTTGGCTTAAAAATCTAAAAAAACGCAAATATCTCGAAAACGGTGTGTCCTAGGGGTCCGGGGACCTCAAAAAACCACCTTCTACGAAGTAGAGGTGCCCCTGGGGGGTAGGTACCCTAAAATAACAAAATTAACCAAAATGTTGCGGGTTGCATTCAAAAAATGAAGGGGCAAAACTTTGAAAAATCATATCTTAGGAATGGCTTCATGTATCAACTTCATACTTGGTATGTGTGTACACTTTGTTGGTATTTAAAAATGCATGGCACAAGGTATCCAAAAAATGAAGGCGCAAAAAAGTTTTATTTTTTATCTTGAGAATGGCACTACGGATTTTCTTTAAACTTGGTATGTGTATATGGGTAGTGTTAGTATGTAATAAAATGCTAAGCATCACTTCCCAGATTCAAGGTCACAACTGTGAAAAATAAAAAAACATACAACTATTAATTTTCTATCCCCCGCTGGTGTATGACTGTTCCTTTGAGTCTCTAAGTATTTGTCTAAGAAGAGTGTAGTGGTCAAGGTCAGACATATTAAAAAATAAAAAAAACATCTTAAAATAACATACAGAGGCCTACAGGCCTGCTGGCGCAGGGCTCTACCTTCTCAATAGCAGATCAATACTTAGGAGGCAGTATAGTGTTATGGTATTATCTTAAAGAAAAATCCTTATATTTCTAAGACAGAGGGTGAGCAGTCTTTATAAGTTAGCAGATACTAGTACAATCTTATTGAAGGGAAATACATAGCAGTTTATAATGTAACTCAGCTGGTCTTGCGTAACATAACCTCACTTTTGATTGTACTTTTACTGTACATATAGTAATACCAATCCCTAGTGAGCCTCTATAAAACCAGAGCTATCAGCTCTACTGCTTCAGTGTCTTTCCAGACGTGGTACTGTACAGACGTGTGTGTAACATAACCTCACTTTTTATTGTACTTTTACTGTACATATAGTAATACCAGAGTGAGTCCCTAGTGAGCCACTATAAAACCAGAGCTATTAGCTCTATTGTTTCAGTGTCTTTCCAGACGTGATACTGTACAGACGTGTGTGTAACATAACCTCACTTTTTATTGTACTTTTACTGTACATATAGTAATACCAGAGTGAGTCCATAGTGAGTCTCTATAAAACTAGAGCTATCAGTTCTATTGCTTTAGTGTCTTTCCAGACGTGGTACTGTACAGACGTGCGTGTAACATAACCTCACTTTTTATTGTACTTTTACTGTACATATAGTAATACCAGAGTGAGTCCATAGTGAGTCTCTATAAAACCAGAGCTATCAGTTCTATTGCTTCAGTTCCAGACGTGGTACTGTACAGACGTGCGTGTAACATAACCTCACTTTTTATTGTACTTTTACTGTACATATAGTAATACCAGAGTGAGTCCATAGTGAGTCTCTATAAAACTAGAGCTATCAGTTCTATTGCTTCAGTGTCAGACGTGGTACTGTACAGACGTGCGTGTAACATAACCTCACTTTTTTATTGTACTTTTACTGTACATATAGTAATACCAGAGTGAGTCCATAGTGAGTCTCTATAAAACCAGAGCTATCAGTTCTATTGCTTTAGTGTCTTTCCAGACGTGGTACTGTACAGACGTGCGTGTAACATAACCTCACTTTTTCATTGTACTTTTACTGTACATATAGTAATACCAGTCCATAGTGAGTCTCTATAAAACTAGAGCTATCAGTTTTATTGCTTCAGTGTCAGACGTGGTACTGTTCAGACGTGCGTGTAACATAACCTCACTTTTTATTGTACTTTTACTGTACATATAGTAATACCAGAGCGAGTCCTTAGTGAGTCTCTATAAAACCTGGGCTATCAGCTCTATTGCTTTAGTGTCTTTCCAGACGTGATACTGTACAGACGTGCCGGTCTTGCGTAACATAATCTTATACTACACTTGCACTCTAGCAATATATCAGTAAATTCAAAGTCCCTAGTGAGCCTTTATAAAATCATAGCTATCAGCTCTATCGGTTTAGTTTGGTTCCAGACGTGATACTGTACACACGTGTCGGTCTTGCGTAACATAACCTCACTTTTGATTGTACTTTTACTGTACATATAGTAATACCAGAGTGGTCCCTTAGTGATTTTTTATAAAGTTATAGTTATCAGCTCTATTGCTTTAGTCTCAGACGTGGTACTGTACAGACGTGCGGGTAACATAACCTCAATTTTACTATAAAAATCCCAATTTCTCTTCATAATAAGCTTAGTATTTTTATAAAAATGGAATCGTCTTCTAAAATGGGTTCTCAAAATATGACTGAACCAATCCATTTTATTAGCGAAGACCAGTGGTACATAAAAAAATTCAGGTTGTATGGTCTTAAAACCATTTTTAAGTTTACAAACCCCCCAGCTGGAACGTCCGAATTTGAATGGCTTAGACAAGGTTTTGCTCAAATAGTTGAGAGAGCGAAATCCGAATGCCATCCTAATGATTACCTAGGCTTTACATTAGATAGCATAAATTTGAAAACAAAAGAGTCAGGGTATGTAGTTCCACGTCCAGCTTCTGAAGTTAACAGTGATGTCCTTTGGAGTGTGTTTGGAGGTATTGTTCAATCTAACTCTGAAAATATCAAATCAACTGACACGTTTAGAGTTGATGTGGTGAGAGTCAACGTGCCTGTAGGTCGTGGTAGAAAACGCCCTGGATTCTATAACACCTTTGAAGAAGAGTGTAAGGCGAGGCAGGGGATCGTTGTCATAAAAAACAAAGATAACTTGTGTCTTCCCAGGGCTTTGGTAGTGGCAAAAGCGTATGCGAAGAATGATCCCCAAACCTATGCTATTCGACTGGATAAGGGGCTGAGACAAACACTTAGAGCTAAAAAACTAATAGCAAAGGCGAGAGTAGAGATCCCAGAGGAAGGCGCGGGCATTCCTGAGCTTGAGAAGCTTCAGGCTCATCTTAAAAAGTACAGAATAACTGTTTATAACTACAGCTCGAAAGGCCGTGATGTATACTTTTCTGGTGGCAGTGAAGATGCTAACCTTAAAATTAACTTGCTTTTCCATAATGGCCATTATAATGTTATCACTAGTCTCACAGCTGCTTTTGCTTGTGTCTACTACTGTGAAGCGTGCCATGTCCCTTTCAACAACAAGTTTGAACATCGCTGCTCTAACAAATGCACATCATGTCACTCTATATCTCCTCCATGTAAGCTTGAGTATGGAGGCTTCACTTGTCGATTTTGCAGCCGCCACTTTAAAAATGAGCAGTGTTTGATAGCCCATCGTGGTCAAGTTTGTAAAATGATTAAATTTTGCCATTATTGCTAAAAACTGGTCTTTCCAACAAAACGCAAATCGGCTCATGTATGTGGAGAGGTGTTTTGTAATACTTGCAAAGACTATAAACCAGCTGACCACCAATGTTTTATGCGTGTAGACAAACAAACCCCTAAAGATCGCGATTTCTTATTTATATTTTTTGATTTGGAGACCCGCCAAGACGAATCACTGGCTTCCGATAGTGAAACTAAAATTCATAGAGTCAACTTATGCGTGTCCCAACAGTACTGTTTTAAATGTATCAACGGAAATGAGTGTGAAACTTGTTTGGAACGGCAAAATATATTCAAAGAAGACCCTGTCAAACAATTTATGGACTATATCATGCAGGTGAGGAAAACTTTTAAGACTGTATGTGTGATTGCCCATAATGGACAGGGCTTTGACTTTCAGTTTATCCTAAAGTACCTGATGGAGGAAACTAAATTTGTCCCAAACGTCACTTCTCGGGGGACTAAAGCAATCTTAATTGAAGTAGATAATGTAAGGTTTATCGATTCACTTAGCTACTTCCCCATGTCCCTCGCTGCACTCCCTAAAGCGTTTGACCTGCCTCCAGAGAAAAAGAAAGGCTATTTCCCACATCTTTTCAACACATTGGCCAATCAAAATTATGTAGGACCTATGCCAGCCAAGGAGTATTACTGTCCAGACTCTATGTTTGAAGAGTCCCACTCAGCTTTTGAAAAGTGGTATGACGAGCGAGTAGCAGAAGATTACAAATTTGACTTTCAAAAGGAGATCTTAGAATATTGCATTTCAGATGTCGAGATTTTGGCCCAAGCCTGTATTAAATTTAGAGCGTTACTTCTTGAGCAATGCAACGTGGACCCGTTCCTTGAAGCGATAACTATAGCCAGTGCGTGCAACTTAGCTTTCCGTAGAAATTTCCTAAAACCGGATACGATTGGCTTGATTCCAAAAGGTGGGTATCGTTTTTCTGACACTCAATCAGCTGCTGCATTGCAGTGGTTGACGTGGGAGGAAGAGAAACGTGGAATTAAGATACAACATGCAGGTCGGGGCAAAGAAGCCAAAATTAATGGGCTAAAAGTAGACGGATTTGATGGAGAGAACATCTATGAATTCCATGGATGCTATTGGCATGGCTGTCCCAAATGCTACCCATACAGAAGGGAAGAACCATTGAAGGAGGATCCCTCTGACACTCTTCACATTAGATATGAGAGAACAAAATCCAAAATTGATAAACTTTCTGACTATAATATCGTAGAAATGTGGGAATGCGAGTTTAGCAGGCTGAAGAAGGAAAATAAACTAGATCATCTTAATAAACTACCAATTTTGAACAACCTTCCCCTCAACCCAAGAGATTCGTTCTTTGGAGGCAGGACGGGCAACGCCAAAGCCTATTACAAATGCGAGGAGGGTGAAACGATTCAGTATGTAGATGTCTGCTCTTTGTACCCTTATGTAAATAAATATTGTAAGTACCCCATTGGCCATCCAAAAATCTATATAGGTAATGAGGAGTGCAGAGCACGTGGTCTTGATGTTGAAGGCTTGTTGAAATGTAAAATCTTGCCACCTTGGGATCTCTACCACCCCGTACTCCCTGCTAAAATGAACAATAAATTAATGTTTGTATTATGTCGTACCTGCGGGGAAACCTTAAATCAGGGTGATTGCCTACATGAGAGCGAGGAAAGGGCTATAGTGGGGACGTGGACAATGGATGAGATACGGAAGGCTGTAGAGAAAGGCTATACCATCTTAGACATGTATGAGCTATGGGAGTATCGAGTGGCGACCTATGAGAACGGGGGCTTATTCACCGACTTTATTAACAAATTTTTAAAAATGAAACAAGAGGCATCAGGGTTCCCCTCTTGGTGTAAGACTGAACAAGACCAAGACCAGTATATCATGGAGTATTTCAAACATGAAGGAGTTCAACTTGAGAAAGTTAAAATTGCTAAGAATGCTGGCCTCCGATCAGTTGCTAAATTAATGTTGAACTCATTTTGGGGTAAATTTGGGCAAAGGGAAAATATGACTAAAACGTGGATCGTGAAGGACTCTAAGGAATTTTTTAGATTGCTAACCCAGCCTGGAGGAAGAGTAAATTTAATCCAAATCATAAACGAAGAAGTACTCCTCGTGAATTGGCAAATTATTGACGAGGCTAGTGAACCCTTGAGGACCGTGAATGTTGTGATCGCAGCTTATACCACGGCTCACGCGAGACTTAAGTTATATGAACATTTGGAAGCGCTAGGAGGCCAGGTATTATACTACGACACGGACAGTTGTGTTTATTACTATCGCGACGGCCTGTATAGGGTTAACACTGGCGATTACCTGGGAGAAATGACAGACGAACTAGCCAAGGACTACGGCCCAGGTTCCTACATAGTCGAGTTTGTGTCTGGAGGCCCTAAAACCTACGCCTACCTTGTGTATTCCACAAACCAAAATAAACTAGTCTCTGTATGTAAGATCAAGGGACTAACCTTGAATATTAAGACGTCAAAAGATGTGAATTTTGATACATTGAAAGAAATGGTCCTTAACGAAGCCACTCAAGTACTGGAAATTAAAGAGAGCCGAATCAGAAGGACAAAAACTCGAGACATTGTCACAGTAAATGAAGTCAAACAGTTTAAAATTACTGGAGCAAAGAGAAAATTGAATGATGATTATGATACTGTCCCATATGGTTACAAAATTCAGAGAACCATATGAACTAGCAGACACCAGTGCTCCATGGATGTCCATGGTTGTCACAAGCTTGTTTGATCATTCTCCTTCCAACTCCCGTACTGGTCGGACGTGTTTCCTCTTATTAACAGACAAACATGGCGGTATTTCTGAAATTTTTGTCAAAGAGAAAGTTAAATGAAAATGCCAAATTTTGCATTACTTCTTTTGAGTATAAGTTTTTTCTTACAGGTCAGATAGAGACATGCGAATGGCCTCTAGTATTTTCAGAGCATATAGTTGATCAAATTACGGAAAATGCTCCTTCAAACGCTCATATTGGCATAACAATAAAACTAGGAAAAGATTCAGGTCATATACCATTCATGTCTCTGGTTAAATTGACTCCAACCGTTTTCGATGAATATTTTGAAAAAATATTTCGTGGAGTCGAAATGCTATCGGGCACTTTAAATGTAGAAGTGTCACTTGTCGCAATTCCAAGTTGTTATATCAAATAGATGTTTAAATAGACTTTGCAGAGTAATTAGCCATCG